>VWYK01005385.1:1698-13033 GCA_013399775.1 Semnornis frantzii
TTAGTGAGGTTACTCAGCAGAGAGGAGAAGCCAGAAGCTGCTGGACAGCCCAAGATGCTGTGCCCCAGAGACACCAACTGTCTTATGTTTATGGTTTATGTTCTTAGTTTTCTTAAGGTTTATGTTCTTAGTTTTATCCATCTCAGCAAGCCTATGAGTGAAGTAGACATCACCATTGTTTCCTTTTCACAGCCTATAATATAATTTTCTCTATTAAAATATTACTATTAGCTCAAACCAGCACAAAAGTCTAAAGGTCTAAGAATAATTAAGAAAGTTGAGAATCTTGTTCATTGTCTTCACCATAGCTCTACCATAGCTGAGTTTAAGGAAAACTCCAGATCAGGCCCAGCCAACACTAGTTCATGAAAGACAGGTCCTGACTGACCATCCTCATCTCCTATGACCAGGTGACCTGAGTGGTGGATGAGGGAAAGGCTGTGGATATTGTCTGCCTGGACTTTAGCAAAGCCTTTGACATCATCTCCCACAGCATTCTCCTTGAGAAATGTTTGGCCCATGACACAGACCAGTGGACTCTCTGCTGGCTTACAAATTGGCTGGGTGGCCAGGCCCGAAGAGTTGTGATAAACAGGGTTAAATCCATCTGATGGCCAGTCACAAGTGGTGTCCCCCAGGGCTCAGTACTGTTTAATATCAGTTAAATTAATCAGTTAATATGGCCAGTTCTGTTTAATATCTATGGATTATTTGGATAAGGGGATCAAGAGCACCATCAGCAAGTTTGCAGACAACACTAAATTGAGCATGAATGTTGATCTGCTTCAGGGTAGGAAGGCAATGCAGAGAGATCTGGACAGGTCAACAGAATGAAGTTTAACAAGTGCTGGGTGCTGCTCTTTGATCACAACAACCCCAAAAAATGCTACAGGCTTGGGGAGGATTGGCTGGAAAACAACCTGGTGGAAAAGGATGCTGGGGGATGAACATGAGCCAGCAGTGTGCCCAGGTGGGCACGCTCAATGGTATGCTGACCTGTATCAAGTCCAGCAGGAGTACAAAGTGGTGTGCCCTTGCAATCAGCCCTGATGAGGGCACGGCTTGAGTACTATCTTCAGTTCTGGGTGTTCCAGTACAGGAAAGACATTGAGGTCCTGGAGTGTCTCCACAGAAGAGATGCAAGGCTGGCAAGGGGTTTGGAGGGCATGTCAAAGGAAGAGAGCCTGAAAGAGCTGGGGTTGTTTAGTCTGGAGAAAAGAAGGCTGAGATCTTACTGCTCTCTACAACTGCCTGAAATAAGGTTGCAGTGATAGGAAAAGAGGAAATCAGTTTAACTTGTGCCAGAGGAGGTTTAGATTGGATATCAGGAAAAAAAATTCTTCACTGTGAGAGTGGTGAAGCATTGGAACAGGCTTTCCAGGGAGGTGCTGGAGTCATCATCCCTGGAGGTGCTCAAGAATTGTGCAGATGTGGATGGGGTTTAGTGGTCATGGTAATTTGGTTATGACTGGACTCGATAGCCTTGAAGACCTTTTCCAACCTTCATGATCCTATAATGTCATAAAGCACTATTGACTATTCTGATGTCCCAGGAATATGAGCTAAAACTCGTAAGGTATTTATGATCTCATGTATCCTGAGAAGTTGAGGGGAGTCATCAGGCTGAACTGCACATCCATGACTTCCATACAAGCCTCTCTCAGGGGTAAGAATCCACTTTTAAGCATTGCCACCTCATTGTTTTCAGCGATCTTCCACAGCTGTGACTTTGAAACAGCTGTAGGCAGTACAATAACAGTATGCATCCACTGCTGTGGTCTGGGCAAGACTCCTGTTGAGGTGAACAGTTTCTCAGCACAGGAGGTAGTACAGCTAGGTGGAAAGGGAAGAGTGTAGCGAACCCTTGGCTAACTTGTTTGTTGAGTGACACTGGGATTCTGACAGAAGCAGTTAATTAGGAAATCATTTATGCACTGATTAGCAGCACTTGTACTGAAGCCAGCAGAGTGTAGCTTTATAGTATACTTGTGTTGTCAATTACCTGCCTAATAGGCTTATAATTGAAACCACTATTATCATGTAGTTTCCATAATAAGCAATAAACACTGTAAAATAATGCATGAAGCCCCTCTAAGTCTATAGAGAGCATCTATAAATCATGTAATCAACAGCAGCCTACTTTGTGAATCTCAAAGATTGATTAAAAATAATGACACTTCCCCGAGGAACTTTTCAAAGTACCTCTAAAATTCAGGAACTTCTGGATGAGAGTCTGGATCTTGAAACAATGGCATTGAGCCAGAACTTTTCAAGCCTTATCCTAAGCCTATGAACTCAATGGAAAGTTTGACTCAACTTCATAGAAGGTGCATCAGGCCTTTAGAAGACAGAGCATGCCCATAGCTGGTGCAGTACTCCACAGCACTGAACTTCACTGGCAAAAAAAAAAAAAAAGAAAACCAAAAAGTCTGAAGCTCAGTTTCACCTTACCAGTGACAAAGGAGTGTTCATCTTTCTACGACTGGAACAGGCTGCCCAGAGAGGTTGTGGATTCTCTGCAGACCTTCTGTGCAGATTTTCAGAACCCGTCTGGATGCATTCCTGTGCAAACTACCCTACAGGATCCTGTCTTGACAGAAGGGTTGGACTCAATGATCTTTGGAGGTCCCTTCCAACCTCTAACACTCTGTGATTCTGTAATCTTTCTGGTTTCATCTCCTCTTTATTTTTTTTTTCTTTTTCTTTCAAATTGCTTTGAACAGCAAGAAAAGAGGACTTGGTTGGTTGTTAATTCTCTTGCTCCACCTATTTCTAGTAAAGCAATGGAGGTCAGGATGACCTGAGAAGTTCAAGGAATCACATTATCTTTGCATTGCTTTTAACATAATCCTCACAAATTTTGCCACTGATGGTAACTGACACGTAAAGTTCCTCAATAGGAATAACATTGCACATGCTTCACTCGTGATTAATGCTTGGCATGAACTGCAGCTTTTTCCTCCTAACAGATACACTTCCTGCCCATGGAGAAAAGAATTATCTCCACCTGTGAACCAACTGGCAAATCAAGCTCTTCAACTTATTGCTAATGTCACTGTGATGGTTTGGGAGTTCTCTGCCCACCCCCCCCACTTTGTAAAATGACCCAGACTAGAACTCAGCCATCTGGAAGTTAAGGACTGAAGCTCTATTTACAGCTTAGCACAATGTACAAGCAGATATATACACTATATACAGGAATAGTTACAGAAATATACAAGTTAAAGGTAACACAGAAACACAACTCCCCTCCCAGAAATCAGAGTCTCCAGGAGGGGCTCCCAACCACCCTTCCACCTTCTCCGCACCCCTGTACCTTACCCCAAGGTTTGCCTTACGTGAGGGTGAGTTTGGAGGATCGGCCAGGGGGGTTAGAAGCAGAGTGGTTAGTGAAGTTACTCAGCAGAGAGGCCACGAACAAAAAAAGCTAGAGAAACTGAGACTCTCCAAGAAGATGTCTTATCTGTGTTTGTGTTCTTGTTCTTATCCATCTCAGCAAGCCTATGAGTGAAGCAGACATCATCATTGTTTGCTTTTCTCAGCCTGTAATATAATTTTCTCTATTAAAATATTCCAATTAGCCTCAAACCAGCACAGTCACAAAGAGCATATATAGAGAATACATTCTGGGAGCAGAGAAAGTGGAAAGCTACTTATCCCCCAGACAGAAATTTCTGCATGAAATCCTGACCTTTCTTGGTTTATAGAAGTCATTTAACTAACCACTTCTTGTAGATATAGCAGCTAAGTTAGCTACAAGAGAAACTTGAGCAATTTCTTTCTCAGGAAACTCCCAAGGAGTTAGTGAGTGACTGCTTGAAAGCAATCCTGATGAAACAGTGTGACCTCTTTCACTTTCTTCACTCTGTTTTAATACCTTCATTTAAGTGAAGAGATTTGACTTTCTAGAATATTCAGCCTTGCTCACAACTACGAGACTGCCACCCCCACAAACCTTTATGATTAAACGGAATGCTTTATTCCGCCTCGCTCTCATTTGTGTCAGAAATTAGACATTTCACTGTAGATCCCTAAATGATACTTGAACCAGTTAGCAAGTTCTACTTACTGCACAGCTAATCCTTATCTTCAAATAACTCTTGGATGTATACATTTGACTTTGAACTTTCCTGTTTCTTCCCAGATATTAGCTGGCCCCTCTGCACCCATTTACTTTGATTTTGCATGGCTGTGTGGACTCGCCCTGCAACTAATTGGAACTGACCATGATGCACCCTTGATTTAGGGTGTGAATGGAGTCTCGCTACAGAGGCTTTTAGTGTTGGTTGCCCTCAAAGTAAGCAGCCTTGCAGTAGGATCCTCTCCCATTAGAATGGGATGTCATCTAAGGATGCTTTCCTGGACCGAGTGAGTTCTCTCCTCTGCTTTGGTGATTCTTTATTTTGAGTATCCTTGAGTCGGAGGTTTCACCTTTATGAGTATAATTGGTTGTGTAGTATCACATTCCTGAATGACATCTGAACTTGTAATTTACTTGTAGGAAGGAGTGCCAAGCAATTTTGGTTACAATAAATCCACATTTTGGGTAGTTGTTGTTGCCAGTTTCATGGGTACCTCCAGCACTCTTAAAAGACAGTCTTTCTGTACCACATAATCAACTTTGAAATTGCTGTTCCTATACCTACTCTCAACACCCAGCTCCTTGAAACCATTTGGAAAAACTCACAGGATGTTAGCCTGTGTTATCCCTGATGGAAGGGACCTCCAGAGATCATCGAGTCCAACTCCCCTGTCAGAGCAGGACCATAGAATCTAGCTCAGTCACACAGGAATGCATCCAGACAGGTCTTGAACTTCACCAAAGGAGACTCCACAACCTCTCTGTGCAGCCTGTTCCAGTGCTCTGTGACCATTACAGTAAAGAAGTTCTTCCTCGTGTTGAGGTTAAACTTCCTGTGCTGTAGTTTACATCCATTGCCACTTGTCCTATCACAGGGCATGACTGACCCCCAGCCTTCAGATATTTATAAACATTGATTAGATGCCCTCTATGTCTTCTCTTCACCAGACCAAACAGCCTCNATGTTGAGGTGAAACTTCCTGTGCTGTAGTTTACATCCATTGCCACTTGTCCTATCACAGGGCATGACTGACCCCCAGCCTTCAGATATTTATAAACATTGATTAGATGCCCTCTATGTCTTCTCTTCACCAGACCAAACAGCCTCAGGTCTCTCAGCTTCTCCTTACAGGGCAGTGCTCCAGCCCCTTAATCATCTTCATAGCTCTCCATTGGATTTTTTTGAGTAGATCCCTGTCCCTCCTGAACTGGGAAGCCTAAAACTGAATGCAATAATCCAGGCAATGTCTCACCAGGGTAGAGGAGGGAGGAGAACCAATCTGCATCTGCTAGCCAGCCTCCTCTTAATGCACTTCAGGGTCTGATTGGCCTTCTTGGCCACAAGGGCACATTGCTGTCCCATGGGTAGCTTCTTGTCCACCAGGAGATGTTGTCCTTCTTAAGATGTGCCACAGAACCTCGCTGAGTTTAGGGTAGTAGTTGCTGTTTTCCTGGTGAAGTATGATAGGCATTTTGGGGACAGGCTGCTTGCAGAAGTACAGTATATATCTTGGGCAGGAGTAGTGCAGATGTTCTCCAAGCACTGTGAAAAGCAAATGTCCCCCATAATCTGATCCAGACATATCCCATGCTGTCACTGGCTGTTTGCTTAAATTCTTGGTATTTCAAGGTACATACTGTACATATTTGCAGGAGTCAGAGGTTTTGGCTTCGTTTACACAGCTGATTGAATTCCTTTCTTGATATGGTTTCTTGTAGGGCATTCTTTGATTATCCTGGGCCAAATTCTGATGTGAAAGTGGGAAATGGAAATAAAATAGCTTTTTTACCTAGCCCAGTTGTGGTATTTGCATCTGCCAGCTGTGACAGGCAAAGGAACGGACTGTTTTCCCCAGAGGTCCAGCCCATGCAGCTGGGCAGAGACTACTAACCTCTGGCAAATGGTCTGGAACTTTGTTGTGCTGAGGATAAGCATTCTCTCTGCAGATAGGGAGCAATTTGCTTTTGTGGCCTGTTTGGCAGGAAATGTAGCTTCAGAAGGGTTTGTCCTGAGGGAACAGGTGGAGGAAAAGGTAGGATATAGATGCAGGTTTAGCACTCTGACCTCCCTTAGAGATAGCTTCACATCTAGGTCCCCATGGCAGCGTGCGCTTTGCTCCCAGCTATGCTGCTTTCTGTCCTGTGCTGCCCAGAGAAGCACAGCTGTCTTATTTAGCTCATTTAAACTTTCCCCAGTAAATGGAGCACAAGAATACCTCTTTCTGAATGCTCATTTGTCAGTATCTGGTGCTCTGGACCGAATACAGCATTTCAGATGCAGTCACAACCAAGCTGCACTGAGGAAAATTATTCGGTGGGGCTTTTTTTCTGTTGTTTCATAATATAATGTCTATCTGACCATAGCCCAAGATTACATTGCCCTTCCCTTTGTGGCTGTATCACATTGTAAAGTCATCTATGGTTTCTCTGTTGCTAGCCCTCAATCTCTTTCGACAGCGCTGCTTCAATTCCATCAAATACAGCATTAATTTATTAGTGTTTATAGACTATTGTGTGAGAGGCTGGACTGAACAATGCAGAGGCAATATTATATTGATGGCAGCCAGACCAAAAGAAAATCTGATGATTCAAAAATAGAAGGGAAAGGAGAAAGAGCTTGGTGAATAATAGATTTTTCATTTCTGCGACAGACCAAAATAGATTTAAGAAATTGCTCGTGGTTGTGGTTTAATAAACTTTTAAAACCACAAACTCTAAAAAACCAATAAAACACAGTTTTTTAATTTCACTGTATTTTGTTTAGCTTGAAATTAAAGGTCTCAAGATTTTTCTTATTCCTGTTCTTCTGCTACCATGTAATTAATAATTCAAAAAGTCTCTTTCCAGATGAAATTATTCTTTAGCTTTAAAAACTCTTTTTCATTCTTCAACAAAAATGGCACTTCAAAACCAAAATTGTTAATAATTTCTTTAATATGTACTTCCAAAATTCCTTGTTTTCAGTTGGCAAAGTTAACCAAATATGATACTAATAGCCACGTTCCAGATTTTTTTGTTTGTTTGCTTGTTCAAGACCAGTTTGGAGAAAAATTGTACACTTAAAGATCACAGAATCATAGAATGGTAAGGTTGGAAGGGACCTCAAGGATCACCCAGTTCCAACTCCCTGCCATAGGCAGGGACACCTCCCACTAGTACAGGTAAATATGTAACATACAATCAGAGATGAGAAGGAGCTAAGCAGTTGAGGATGCAATGAGGAAGAAAGACAGAATCAAAGGGAACCAATACTATATAGAAAGAAAATATGAGACAGAAAAAAGCTGAGAGGAAGAATTTGAAGATTCACAGGGAGAGAAACAGGTATAATATGCTGGCGAATAGGAATACTGCAAAAAAACCCACAATTATCAGTTCCCACTCACTTTTTAGCTAAGAACTGAGGTTTCTAAGTCAGATGCCAAGATGTCATGCACTTTTTCTGCAAGAAATGTGCAAAACAGGCTTGGCAAGAGGAAGCTGCATCGGAGATCAAAATATATCTTCAGATTGTCCTCTTCATTGAAGACGAAAGGCTGTGAATGTGAGATGACTCCCTAATAAGTCTTTCTGCTTAGATGTCTACATCTAGGTGAGATGAAACCAAACCAAGGTGGTTTTTTTTTTTAAAGTGCATCTATATTCTTTTTTTTCATAGTCTTTTCATATACATCTGCTACCTAAGCTTGGGGAAAATGCTGGTGAGCTGGGATGGTTTATTTATGTATTTATATCTAAATACATCAATATTTATGGTTTGTTTATATATACAGATAGTTGCATTGTAGGTCATGGAAGAAAAGGATAAATTACACAAAACTCCTCATGATTCTTTTATGAATTATGGAACTTCTTGGCAACAGCATTCAGGCTGCTAGCATGAATAGCCAGACTGTGCACCCGTGTTACCAAAAGACAGTGGTTCAGACAATCATACAAAGGAAAACAAGAAAATAAGGCTAAGCACTCTGATAAATCAATTGCCCTTAGCTTTGATGCTTATCAAGAACATTAAGCCTTCTTTACAGTTTTTTTCAGTGAGACAAGCAAGCCAAAATACTGACAGCTGATCATTTTGGTTGTGGATCTCCATGCTCAGAGGAAGACAACAGGCAATTAAACTTGCCTAGCTCTAGGTTGCATTGTAGACCTGATCTGACTCACCTGCCCTGGTAATCATTACACTTAGTCCTCATTACAAAAGCCCATTCAGTGAGCACTGAGCTAACAAAGATCTTCCAAGGCCTGGGTTATTTTCCATATCCTGTCTTTACCAGTTTTATGCCCATGATATCATAACTGGTATTGTCCAAGATCAGTGCTTTCAAAACATTTATTATGCAACTCTGTTCCAGAATAATTGCATTCCTGGATGCCAGCAAAAGTCTGCAGCCCACTTACCAAGTCATAGAATCATAGAATGGTAATGTTGGAAGGGACCTCCAGGATCATCTAGTTCCAACCTCCTGCCACAGGCAGGGACACTTCCCACTAGTAACAGGTCACTCAAGGCCTCCTCCAACCTGCTAAGTCCTATCACTCAAAAAACTGCAGACCTGTGCTCGCAACTCCAAGATGATAAGCTGTAGCTGCAAATTTCTGGAGAATCAGCCCATACTCATCCCCAGGAAATTCTTGCCTGAACATGCTCTTACGTGCAGGCATCTCTCATCTCTGCCACTGAATCACACCATTCTCCACTCCCTCTGCAGTGACATAATGCCCACGAAGAATACTTTCCTTTAATTGATGTAGTGCCTGAAACAAGTCTCCCTTGTGAATCCATTGGTCTGTTGCCAGGAAGAGTATTTTTGCCAACAGATATCAAAACAGCTGATAGTGAAGCTTTTGATTTAAATGAACTTAGGCTCATCTAGCCATAATAACTAAATAGTTATTTTAGTGGTTATTATGTCTTTACTATGAGACCTCTCATCACAGAGGCAGATTGCATGAATCAAAGTAATTGTACATTGTGGAGACTCGCAATGACAGCTTTATCTGCCTTCACTAGACAAACCTCTTCTAAGCTCTTGTGCAAAATATGGAGTGAGAGACCTTCTCTGTTGTGGCTGATCAACCTGAGTGAAGAACTTGTCTAGTGTCTTCGTTCTTCCCACTAGTTTTCTTCCCAGTTAGTCTAGCTACCGCTTCACTATCAAATACAAGGACATAGAACATCAAAGTATTTCTTTGTATAATGTTGGGGGAAATAGGAAAACAAACAAATCTAGGAGTCTAAGCCCTTAGACCCCCTCAAACATAGTTTCTTTAACTCAATTCCCTTTCACAGTGGAGTTGGAGGCTCCTTCCTTTTTTTTTTTTTTTTTTTGATTGTGGATTACAGTTAGGACATCAATTTGGCTTGGGCTGGGGCTTTTGGCTCATCCAGAGTCTTGGCTCTCTGGCACAGCACCTGGAAGCTGAGCATGACTAGAAAACAATAGTAATGTGCTCTTGTGGCCAGGAAGGCCAATGGCATTCTGGGGTGTATTAGCAGGGCTAATGGTATGTCAAGAGGGGTTCTCCTGCCCCTCTACTCTGCCCTGGTGAGGCTGCATCTGGAGTACTGTGTCCAGTTCTGCGCCCCCTCGTTCAGAGGGACACAGAACTGCTTGAGAGTGTCCAGCACAGAGCCACAATGATGATTAAGAGAATGGAACATCTCTTTTACAAGGAAAGACTGAGGGAGCTGGGGACCTTCAGCTTGAGGAGAGGAGACTGAGAGGTAAACTCATCAATGGTTATAAATATGTAAAGATGAGTGCCAGGAGGATGGAGCCAGGCTCATCTCAGTGATGCCCAATGACAGAACAAGGGGCAATGGCTGGAAGTTGAGGCAGAGGAAGTTTGATATAAACGTGAGGAGGAGTTGTTTTTCCCTGTGAGAGTGACAGAACACTGGAACAGGCTGCCCAGGGGGGTTGTGGAGTCTCCCTCTTTGGAGATATTCAAAACCCATCTGGACATTTTCCTGTGTGATCTGGTCTAGGTGATCCTGCTCTGCAGGGCAGTTGGACTGGATGAGCTTTTGAGGTCCCTTCCAGTCCCTGACATTCTGTGAAACTACCAAAAGTTCTCCTAACTGGTTCTTTCCTGCCTTTAATATATTCTAGTATTTTTGGAAGATGTTAAAGCTCTTGTTGAACTCTGGATCAAATGCAGCATGAGCTCTACCTTTCTTTCTGAGCATTTCAGGTCTCTTTGTTAAATAATGGATCTGAGCAACCCAAACCTCTGTCATGTGAGGATGTTGAAATTAGATATAGTCCCTTATGGTTCATGTTCAGGCAAATCTTAATGGTAATATAAAGTTAATATTGAAAAGAACTTAGATGAGTCTATTTTAATCTCTGGTTTTGTTATTGAGCTGATTTCCTTTGCAGTTAGATGAAAGAAAATAAGTTCTCCAGTGGTGTTTTCCTTCCATTCCAAGTCTTTATATTCAAACACCAATATGCAATGTTGCAAGATGGATATTTATAATTACTCTGATTTCATTAGCTAAAAAAGCCAGAATTAGATGGTAAAAATTAGATTTTAATGAACAATTTCAACATAAGGAATTTATGAATTGGTGTCTTGAGGATATCATCATGACTTACAAATGAGGCAAATTAAACAAGTCCAATAGGAAAAAAACCAAAAACCAGCAAGGTTGAGAAGAGATGAAAATAACTTCAAACGGAGCAGATGGGTGGAAAAAAGGTAGAAATTAATATGGAATTAGCTTTAAAATCTTAATTCTTTTTTAATATTGCAAAAGAATTCTGAACAGTGTTGGTAGGAGTTGGGAAAAAGACTCAAAGCGCAGGTAAGAACTGGGATGCAGAAAATAAAGGTGTCAGCTGAGCAGCACATGCTGTTACCTGACAGTTTTTTACATCAGTGAGATTTGCTGCTTCAAAACAGGCTGATAGTGGCTTTACTTCTGCCTTGTTGTGCTGGTTTGAGGCTAATTGGAATATTTTAATGAGAGAAATTAGATCATTGGTCATAAAAAGAAAATAATGATGAAGTCTCCATCATTCATTGGTTTGCTAAAAGGGATAAAAAGCCAAAATGTAAACAATTTGTCTCTTTCTGCTCTGGGACACTTCTCCCTTTCACACCCCCTTGGCTCCACTCTATTATCTCCCACTAATCTTGGCTAACAGATAGCAGTGTAAGCTTTGATGGTTGTTTTGTTTGTCTGGCTGGGAAGAAAGAGGGAGAGAAAGAGGCTTTGAGCGCATTTTGGGCACTTTCTTTGTC
>VWYK01005390.1:14944-41767 GCA_013399775.1 Semnornis frantzii
GGCACTTGGTGCCATGGTCTAGTCTTGAGGTCTGTGGTAACAGGTTGGACTTGATGATCTTTGAGGTCTCTTCCAACCTTGGTGATACTGTGATACTGTAATCTCACAAAGGAGGGAGCTCATTCTCTTAGGCCTACAGACATATCATTAGTTTCTTACAGTTTAGGAGATATCCTTACACACCAAAGAAAAAAAAAATACGCCCATGGGGAAACAAAGCTACTTTTACTAACGATGAAGAGAAGCAAAGATGAGTACAGCGCTGGAAGCCAGCTAAAAAAAAATTAAGGTCCAGTTCAGATTTAAGCATTCATGTGAACATATTTCCCAACAGAAATCTGAGATGAAGAGAAAGTACTCAGAAATGTGGGGTTCTCTCCTATCTGTGCTATTGACTCACCAGTGACCACCAAGGCAGCATCTGTTTGCTTTTCCTTTTGGCTGCTGTGCCTTGCAGAGGCTGAGCAAGCCTAGCATTCAGACTTTGCCTGGTCTGTGAAGTGTGGAGCTGCACCACAGATATCTTCAGCTGGCTTGAACCAGAAAACAACAGCCAAGAGAAATCCCTCAGCTGTGCAGTTAAGTGAAGGGGCAAAACCATGCTGAGAACAGGATGAAATGCTTGTCTACCACCTTGTGCAAGTGAAAGACCCATGGATGTAATCAAGGGTCATAGCTGAGGCTGCCAGCACGAGAGGCAAATGGTTTTGCTGGCCAATCTTACCCGTGGGGCTGAACGAGTGTTGAAACTGTACTACCTCAAGTCACCAGTCCTGCCAGCATCAAGCTCAAATTCATTACAGAAAGAGCACACAAGATCCTGCTTCCTGCATGGCCCTGCTGTCCATAGCTGTGCAAAAGCCTTCTGCCTCTCCAAATCTCAGGCTGGGGCTGTTCAATAAGAATAAGAGGGAGAGGAGGAAAGATGCATCATTCTTGGTATCATCATAGCACAGGCTGAAAATGAGATCCTTGGAGGCAATGGCAGCAGCCTGTATGCACTCAAATTAAGGCAGTGGTTTAATGCATCAGAGCCTTTCTGCTAGATCCTGACAATTTATGATGTGGAACCACTATGCTGGAAATTACAGGAAGGATCCACAGTTGCAGAGATGATGCTCCAGGTGTCTGTGTAGCCCGGAGCAATTATTACATGGCCCCTTGACATGGTACCTCCAAACAGCTCCATTGTGCCAGGATTTGCATGTTATTAACCTGCTCAGTGTTACTGGATCAGAAGGAGTAGAAAACAAAAGGAAAATAATGTCCCCATTTGAGCCTGGGCACAGTAGACTCTTTTTCAACTCTGGCAACATTTTAATTTATATCAAAAAAAGAACAAGTTGCTCTTGAATGGAGTGGAGAAAGGCTGAAGACGAACATGCAACGCGAATAAAAATAGCAGAACCTTCGTAGCTCTGCACTTAAGAAAAACAATACTTTGGCCATTTGAAACAATGAGGTCTTGCTCCCAGCTTGAGATTTTGTCTGACAAATTTCAGAGAGAGGAGATTTTTCTCTCCCTCTTTGCTAGCCCTGAGACATACTGCAAAAAAATGCATGCGCACGAGCCGTTGTCACTGGGAATGTACCAGCCTTCCATTAACATTGCTCTCCATAGGATGGCGGTTGGCAGGAGTGCTCATTTTAAAATCCAAAGGCTCATGTCTAGTGCTCCAGCCCTTATTCCCCTGAGTTTTTTCAAGCCACTTGAGCCACTTGTCTGGAGCCTGCTTGCTTTGATCTCCTCCTGCATCGAACGTGTCCGGCGAGAGCTGTGCAAGGGGAAAGCATGAATCGAATCGTGCGCTCCCATCGCCAATCTTGCCCATTGCAAAGCCAGACCAGGAAATTGAGGAAATGTTCCAGGTTTAAGCTTTCTACCCTTAGCCAGAAATTAAAACCCCTTCGTTAATCCAATCTTAAATCTCAACTAGCTGCTGCTTAAAGTGGTAATAAATATTTCATACCGATTGTGTTGCGTTCCTTGCTGTGTTTATTAAATGGAGTTTCTCATAATTCCAGTTATTCATTTTAATAGGTCAGGACTTGGCTGTGATTTAAACAGACCACTGAGGAAACAGCCGTGGTTAAACATTGTAACAATATGGATTATTAATTTAATTGGCCAGCTATTACTTGTTTTGACTCTGTGCTAACACATTTAGCTCAGTCTCTTGTGGCCTATAAACCACAAAGGTCATGACTTCTACATTCAGAAGAACGGGAAAAAGAGAATCAGGGCTGAGATTATGAGGAAAAATAGAGAAACAGTGTGGGTAAGACAGAGTGGGGAAAACTAAGGGCTTGCTGGAGGCAGTGCAGGGCAAAAGGGGATTTATTTAGTAGCTCAGCAATAGAACATCATCTAAACCAGCAGCCAAACTAGCAGTTTCTTTCTGTCCACATCCCTCTGAGGTGATTCCAGACAGCGATTTTTACCTGCAGGTATAATGATGGTATCCCTGCACATTTAACACCACCTTTACTTTATTCCTGAATTTTTGTGATATAGTTTAAGATACACCACGCAGAGAGCTCACATGTGAATAATCAGCAGTAATATTTATAAGCCTGTTTAAAAAGCCAGCCAGGCACCCCCACCCTGGATGGGTTTACTGCACCTTTACTGAAAACAATCTCCTGATGCTAGTTAGGTACAGCAGGGGTAAAAAAAAAAAACAAACAAACAAAAAAAAAAAAACAAAAAAAAAAACACCTCACTCCAAAGGGCATGCTAGCAAAAAAGGGAGCCAGGGAAAAATGCAGGATTTATCTTATGTGCACAGCAAAGATAGTGCAATTTCTACTACAGCCTGCTCCATTTGAAAAGGGTCAAATCTTTCCATGGATTTTTTAATGCAGAACTTTCACTGGCTCCTAATAAGAGTTCTGTGCACCAAATAGCATCAGAATATGACCCTGCATTTGCTTTGGCAAGTGTGTGTGCAAATGAGGCCGTGGGCAACGTTTCCATGTGCATCCCTGTGCCAAGTATGTCCAGTGTTCAACTTGTACAGGTGTAGAGACCCTACTGTGAAAGAAACTGTCTAAGTGCAAGGGCTAGACAGATATATTAGGCAGACAAGCAAGCAGGTATGAGTCTCCATTTGCACTGTTTCTTGTCTATTCTACGCTTTGGAACCTGCAGCTTTTCCTGTGACAAAAGTTGAAGTTGAAAGAACACAGCCCAAAACCTTTTGTCTGCAACTCCAGGCTCCAAATGATGCAGTTAACGTGGGAAATGTAGTATGCATGAATATTGCATACATAATCAGCAGTAACAGCTGCCCAGACAAATTGGTGGGATTCCAATGCTGCAAGACTTCTTCCATTCTCTCTCTTATCCTCCCTCACATAGCTCAACTCAATTTTCCAAGACATCAGGACAACAGGAAGACAGACATGGGGAAGTAAGAGGCAAAGGATTTCTTCAGTCTTCAGTTTATTCATGGTAGAGAAAAGAATCAGGTGGAGAAAAATTCTCTATAGTTGTTCTTTTGTGACTTTTTCACCTCTCCTGCTTTCCTGCCTCTCTTCCCCTCTCCCTGACCTCATGCTGGCCTTGCTACCAGCCTTTCCTCACTGCGCCATCCTACCACCACTCACACCCTTGTCAATGCAGCCACAGTGGTCCTAGCAGCCCAGCTCCCCTGCCAGCAGACCCTGGCCCCATGAGCTTCCACCTTCCAGATTCACCCCAGATTTCCTTGCTCAGGAATCCTTACAGCTTTCTGGTTCTGCCACCTCCTGTCAAGTCTCAGTAGGCTTCATATCCATATTCTGTCCTCTCTAATAGTCTTTATCTCTTCTCTAAGCACCTTCTACTCCCTGTATACTCAAAATTCAGTTTCCAGATTCGAAACCTCACCTTGCCCATCTGGCAGCACCAGTGCCATCATCCTGTAACAGAACTCATCACCAGTTCAGGAAATGCCATTTTGTGTGTAGCGATGCAGAGAAAAGGCTAGGACCATGCTGTATCCCACCTCTTGCAGAAATCCTTTAAGAGAATCTGAGAATTTCTCACCCTGTGACATCAGTCCCCCTTGGATTTCCCTGCTGCAAGAGCCCAGCTCCACCACTCCTCCTGCCTCTGCATGGCAGGCAAGAAACCCCAGTCTCTGGTATACTACTTGCCCACGGAGCCATCCTTAAGCTCCTGCAGGTGCCTTCTGCTGGAGCCTGTATCTGTAAGTGTGGCTGACAAACAGAGCTTTCTTTTGTGGTGCCTAGCACCAGCAGCCCCTAAGGACAAGATACCCTTCCCTTCTTCTCCCCCACCCCCAGCCCTCGCACACAATACAGTATTTGTCATGGATTTGTTTTCCAGCACATGAAGAGCACAAAAACGCAAGCTCTTTTATGATAAGGTAAGCAGAGTGACCCTGTAACATTCCACATCTGAACTCAGAACAGCATCTGCCTCACAGCTGTCCTTGTAGCAAGCATTTCAAAACCACAGACAGCAAAAAACACAGCAGCAGTATCTCATCCTCAGCGTGGCTGCTTACAGCACAGCCCTCGCCATCTTCCAAATATCTGTGTTTGAGAGGTGACCTACAGCTGTGAAATTTGGATGCAGACTGTGGCCCCACCCCTTAATTTCATTGCTGTTTCAGTGTGAGTTTGACACAAAGCGCTCGCACAGTCGCAGGCCAATTGCAAAACTTGTGGCTGGAGCTCGGTTCAGATTCTGAGTGCCCTGGCTCACAAAGATTTCCAAGAGCTTTGGCTTGGTTGCAGTATTCATGTTCCCTGTTACTCGAGCGCATTGACATATCCTCGAGAGTCATGGACTAGGAGCCCACGGAGAAAGGCTCTGCACAAAAACAGAATAACAATAAAGAGTTTTCTCTGTAGCTCTCTGGACTGTAATGCGGAAACGCAGGGAAAGAGTTGAGTGCCAATGGGATGGAGAGTGACCTCCCTGCAGCTGAGATTTCAGGGCTCATCACAGACTCACAGAATGCCATCCTGTCAAAGCACAGCCCTAAGGGAGGTTCTCGAGGAACAGCTCAGCAGCTTTGCAGCATGCATGCAGAGCTCTTCTCAGGAACTGTGGTATCTGGCATGAAAGTATGGCTACGGACATGCACATCTTGGACCAACTGGAACAAGAGTGGGTTTGGAGAAAATGGACAACAGGAAATGGTGGACAGGGAAGAAATCTTGAAGGGCGCTGAAGGCAGAGGCAAGTCACTGCTAATTGCTACAGTAGATAAGGAGGTAGTGGAGGAAGGCAAAAAGACAGTTGATGTGATCAACGTGATGAAAAATGAGTAGCACTCAGAATGAGAGGAGACAGAGAGGCTTAGACTAGAGAAAGGGATGATGTAATTAAGAGCTTCAACAAGCTTACTAGCTGGGAGGAGAATTTCTCAGAGAAGTTATGTATGAAGTAAGGCATTGAGAGAGCAGTTCAGCACAAGTCCGACCTGTGCTGAACATTGGACACCATCAAGTGATATCACATAGACATTACAAGATTATAACTTGGAAGGAAACAAAACACAGAAGAAAGAGAGATCAGAGAATCAAAGGTGGTAGCTGAAATCGAACACAGATTAAATCACTCAAGAACAAGATGCAAGAGAGAGAGAAAACAAGTGTAGGCTTTCCTGAAGCTGAGGGGTCTGGTTATCTGCATTTTAGGCACCTGACAGGCTGAAAGTATGAAGAGATGATGTCAGGTGGGACACTGACAGGAGATATTTAGAGTGGTTGTTACAGGTGGGAGCTTAACCAGAAAAGGTGAAGTCCTATGCAAGAAAAAAGGAAATAAGTTTTCAGAGGGAGTTAGATGGCAGTTATCAGGGCGTCCTCACACAGGAGCAATAGAGCTGTTTAGTTTGTGACAATCAGAGCTAAGCAAGGATTTATTATGGAGCAAGTCAGCCTGATCACAGAATGGTCACTGAATGACCATGGAATGTCCAACAGAGAAAGTCTGAAACATGACATGAGGGTGGAGGATCTTTGGAAGATTCAGAGCAGAAGACTGGCAACAAAGACTGGTAGCTGATAAGAAATTATTCTCCTGGTAGATGGCCAAGTCGGTTTTTGGTGATCTGAAAAACTGAAAGAAGACAAGAGTGCAAAGAAGCTCAGGGGCAGACAAGTCACTAGCATGAATGCAAGAGTCCCTGACAACATGGGCATGGGACCAGGCAAAGAGGATTGGTACAGGAGAGTCTAGTGCACACTGCAGAACAACCATGTGTAGAAGAGCAGAGTGAAGGTAGGCACAGTTCTATTTGTAAAGAGAAGAATGGAAATAGGGGTTGGGAAGGTCTTTCCTCAAGTTATAGTTCAGTTTCCCTCTGTGGTCCTTAATGAAAGGTGTTTGTTACTCAGCAGTTCTACCCTACCCTGTGAGTCAGGCCTGGGGTACTCTGGCAGGTGTCACAGGAAATAAGGTCACAAACTCCTTATTTTCTTCTGCAATCATACGAGAGATCATCCAAATAATAATGTGGCTGCAGAAAACCAGGAGAACATCTAACAGAAAGCATTTTGGTTTACCTCTAAGATTTCTCTCTTTACAAGATGCTGACAAGAAAAATCATTCCTACCTTCATAGATTTTTTAAAAGAGAAGGGACTGTTAGCTCATCTGGAAAAAGCGCTGTTGAAAGGTATAAAAAGATTTGCAGTTGCACAAGTGGCACAACTCTTTCTTGGATGTCTTTAGGGGACTTAAGATGGATGCTCTGAGCACGGCAGCATGCTGCTGAGGTACAATCAACCTCAAAAGCCAAAGAACTGAGGATTCTACTTGCTCTTGTCTCCTCTGTGGAAGCACAGATGGAGACCATGCAGAAAACTCCTTCAGTGTGAACATGGTCCTCCTTCAATTTAGAAGAGAGGTGAGGCAATAACATTACAGAGCCCAGTACAGAGCTGAGGCTGGCACTTTGTTTGTGCTAGCAAGAGCAATGTAATAAATAAAAGTAATGAGGTTGTTGGACACAAGCCTTCATAAATAAATAACACAGAAAACATGTTTTCACACGTTTCCAACACAAACCCCACCTGTACTCAACTGGTTTTATGCATGTCCATGTGACAGTGGGGTTTAAATGAGCACGGAGTGCCAGCAGACGGTGCCTGAGCATAAGCATCTTTGTGGGTCCACAGCGAGTGGTGTGCTCCAAATCCACTTTGCGTGTCCTGCCATGGGTCAGGGGAACATGTAGAGGAAATGTCTCATTTTGTACTTCTTCAGGAGAAGGAATGAACCTACTGTCTCTTCCTCTGGGCAGTAAGCACCCAACTCCAAGCCCAGTAAAACTAGTGGGAATCAGATGCCAGGATCTTGTTGAGATTCTGCACGTTCTGTGGTTTCCCTTTTGTCAGGGTGCAGGCTGCTTTTCTGAGGCAAGAGGGGAAAGGAAGAAATATTCAGAATTCTCTCCAAAGTCACTTCTGGGAGCATTTATTGGTTTTGGTCTCCGTGTATAAACTTGCATGCGTGGCCTAGGCCAGGCTGGGTCATTGGTCACTGCCTAAGAGTTTACTAAACTGGGAATAATCTTTTGTTTCCCATGATAACTTGCACTTTGAGGTTGGAATTCAGCAACACCAGTTTTCCTTTGAAAAAGAAAACAATTACTCATTTGGAAACATGACACTAACAAAACATTTCACGACATAAGGACAGCTAAAAATGCATTCTCCAAACAGCAGAGCTCTTGACCATATCTCTTGGCAGACAGAGGACATTAACTCCACTTTAAAGTAGGGACTTCATTGCTTGAAAATTGCTGGCTGAGTAACACCAGGTCTTTGTACATTTACAAACACGGTGAAATTAGTTAAAAGTAAGGTTAGAGAAAAAGCCAAGCTTGTAGAACATGTTCTGGAGCATAGCAGGGAGCTGATCTACGGTGTTCCAATGGTGTGCTCTGAAAAGAAGCAGCAGCCATGGGCCATTACTTGGTTTTCATTCTCACCTGCTTCTGATTTGCCCCACTAAGCATTTCTGAAATTATTCTGACCTCTTTGCACATGGTAAACGTATTTGTAGTGCCCACACCTACACAACCTGCAGTTTTGCAAGACAACAGATGAATATGATACTGAATTATTTTGCCTAAACAATTTACATGGAGCCAAATTGCCTTAATAAGAAAAAGAATCTGTGTTTGCTGCTTCCAGTAATTAGCCTTCTTCCTATGTATAAAGATGCTTGCACCAAAGGAGATCTTTCTTCTATCAGGTCCCAAAGGTAAATCTGGATTCTTTGAAAGAGGTGTACAAATCCCAGTATCTTTCCCCTTCTAAATTCATTATTGGGTTGAATTAGTAGCATTTTCTAAATATCCAGCTACCTGTGCAGGTCCTAAGTGATCTTTTTCAAGTCCTCAATTTGCCTCACTAGCTCAGGATGCGCGAATTTGCAGATTCTGATACCCCTTAATATTAATATCCATGGAAAAAGAATGACAGGTCTGGGGAAAGACCCAGAGAATTATTCCAGACTCTTCAACTCAGATTTCATTTATTTTCTTGATAGTCAGCACCTGACTATAATTCATTTTGAAAAGTTTAAACAGAACCTTCTATTTTTTGCTGACTTTGGAGCAAGGGCATTTGTCTATCCCTCATTAATCTTTATGTCACTTGCAAGATGGTCTAAAGACACATCATACCTTTACTTTTTGGAACAGATTCCCTAAATAGAGTTCCAGTGTTGCAACTCCTGTCCCCATTAAAGTTTTGCTAATGACCTTATACCACTCAGAACAAAGATTATTAAACAAGGCCAGATGCTAGCTAGATGAAGAGAAGAAAAAAAGTAGCCCTAAAACAGGAGGCTTCCCCTTTGACACCCCTAGTAGAGAGTTTAAGGCATCAGCTTTCAGTGGCATTGACTTTGCAGAGTGAGTTTAATGATGAGTGTTTTCCAAAATCCCACCTGAACATTTGATGGTGTTGGATAGCATCACCAGAGTGTTTCTTAGCACAGTTTGAAAGCTTATTGCTTCCTTCAGCCGTTCTGTAGCTACCAGCTATGTGGTTGATAATATTGGTAGCCATTTACCTATGGACACAAACACACTGTCTGAGGACTTTCAGCCAATGAGTGAGAACTTGATAGTAATTCAAGAAAGAGTATTTCAAGTCCTATTTCATCCTCCTTAGGCTCACATAATATAGAACCATAGAATGGTTTAGGTTGGAAGGGACCTCAAAGATCATCCAGTTCCACCCCCCTGCCACAGGCAGGGACACCTCCCACTAGCACAGGTCACTCAAGGCCTCCTCCAACCTGGCCTTGAACACCTCCAGGGAGGGAGCAGCCACAACTTCCCTGGGCAACCTGTGCCAGTGTCTCACCACCCTCACTGGAAAGAGCTTCTTCCTAACATCCAGTTTAAGACTCCCCTCTGCCAGTTTAAACCCATTACTCCTCATTCTGTCATAACAAGACCTTCTTCACCTTTGCCTCTCAGAATTAAAGGCATCTCGGTATGAAGGACAAGATTGCACCTTCATAGTTGACGCTGCTGACAAACAAAATTTCCTCTGTAGGAATTTCTCTTGCTATGGCCCACTTTTGGTAATTACAGAAGAAAAGGGAGCAAAGAATCCCAAAATCAAGGCTTTGAGATTTCATAAGAAAATGACTGGATAAAGAACAATGATATTAAAAAAAAAAAAAATACTGTGGAAAAAGTAGTACAGAGGAATATCTATGGATATGTCTGAGGGGATCCATGCAATATTCTAGTACTGGGAAAGGCAATGTTATTTTTAAATCTCCAAAACCTGACAAAACATATAAAAGACAGGACCCAGTGCACAGCTGCTCCCAAGTGTATTATTATGAAGTTCTTCCAGGAGGGAATTCACTGTAATAAGGGTTGGATTTGTTACTCTGTCTTACAAGTCTGCCTAACCTCCTATGTTCAGTCTTTCACACCATCATCAAGCTTGCTTGTTTCTGAACAACCACCCTCTCTCACTGATACAGGAATAGGAGAGTCAGCAAGACAAACACAGAAATGCACACACAAATATTTAAGTGGTGTAGTGCCAGAATACAACCCATGATGTCACTGCAATGTCTTCTTAAAGAAAAAGTACTCAAGAGATACATAGGTAAAGGAGACTGAAAAATGAAGGAAGTGGCTATTACTGGGGTTTACTTCTCCAGTATACCAGCTAAAGTGGCTATTATTTCTTTCAGCTGGAAGTCAAGATAACTCAGCTTATCCAAATAGCATAGGGAGAAGAGGAGGTGAGAAGGAAAAGAGTTTGTACTGAAGGTTTCTGAGTTTTGTCACTGAGACACTAGGGGATTTTTGGCAAGTTAATACTGCTCCTGTTTTCTAAGGGACCTTTAATTTAAGAGATCCAGCTTCCTGGGTGTCCAGCTGCAGAAAGGGGCAGGCTAATTTACTGAGTGTCAGTGTCTGAGTTGTTGGGATGGGCAGGTGGTACTGGGGAATCAATGTCAGGCCTTCTAGGAAACATAACATCAGTCAAAACTGTTGACCTCCGCTGCTCCATGCCATATCCTTCTGCAAGGACAGCGAATGGCGAAGCCTCGCGCAATTACAGTACTGCTTCTAAAGTGCAGCAGATGAAACACACGACACTGCTTTTATTACTGGGGGGCAGGAGGAGGGAAATTCTCACAAGGAAAGGAGTGAATGAAATTCTGAATTCTAGCTTACTCTGGATAACTTCTGGGAATCTAATTATGTGAAAAGAGGTGCTCTCAGCAAATCATTATATACAGGTGTGAAAAACTGCTAAAGGATCCCTCCAGTCTCCTCCTCACATGCCTTACCCTTAGAAAAAGAAGGCAGGTAAGGGTACATTTAACATTCACAGTCTTTTATACTACTAAGTGAAATCAGAACAAAATATGGTAATTAATCCATTGTGCATTCAAGGATTCAGGTTTGAGCAGCAGATGGGAAAAGTTGTGGATCATAACCCCATGCAATATTTGACAGAATATCAGTCAAATATAGTTCACACATCTTCATGTTTCTGTCAGTCCCTCTTATCTAAAGTTAATTTAAAGTGACAAGAACTACATTAGCACTTTTCAAAGGGTAATGCAAACTTTAGAATATTCGCCTCAAATCAATACCCATTCAGACTCCTAAACACTCAAACCAGCGAGCTCCTGATGGTGATTTGACTTTGCTTTTGTTGTCACCTGCTGCTGGGGTTTATGCAGGAGCCTTTAAATAAATTAGTTCAAAACGGCACCTGTTTATTCTGCACAATGATCTGCATCCACACGCAAAAGCTTCCTCAGAACCAGAGTCCAGACAGTGCTGGCAAGCCCACTTGTGCAAAGTAATACAGTTTGGGTCTTAGCCTGTGGGTTACTTTTGAACAATTCTTTGTTCAAGAGGGGTACTTTGGTGCCCTGATGGGGAGTAAGACACCTACTTTGATTTCACCACCACAGCAAAAGAGAGTACAAACAAGAGCTCTCATGCAGGCTCCCACAGCTGGTCTGGTTTTGTGGTCCTGGCACTTGCAGGACACTGCTCCTTTCCTGCAAAGTGGGTCACCAGATAGAAGCAGTGATCCCTCTCCCCTTGTCCATCAAAACAGCCTGAGCACACGTGTGTGCACATCTGTGAATGTATGCTTGTGTATTTTTGTGTCTGACTTGGGTGTGGGACCACAGCAAAGTCCAAATCCCCTGATCTAATGCTGTTGCTGTTCTGGTTGCCTGTGCTTAGGCCCCTTGTATTCACATTACCAAATAAGAGCTCACACCCTGCAGGGCTCCACAGAGCTCATCTCCAGGGAAGGCAAAAGCACTTCTTGGCATTAGGGCTGCACATGATCCCACAATCGTCCCCCTTCCCCACCCCACCCCTGTTACAAATGATTTAAGGCAGGCTGTGAATGAGAAACATAAGGTAAACACTATTTAGTCTTTATTGCCTCCCCTCCCTAAAGTGCAACTTGACCTTGCCTCTGGAGAGCTGCCCAGCTCAGCCCTTCTGGACATAGAATCACTGGCTGGGATGTGTGTCTTCTGGAAGAGGTATAAAAGGGGAAGGATCACGCTGAGTGAAGAACTCCAGCTTCTGGAGTTTGCCGAGGCTGAGTCACATGCACTTTGTAAGAAGGCTCAAAGCCCACCAGCAGTGGGTGGGGAAGGGGGAGTTGATAACATTCAGTCCCTTCTAATTCTCCTCCTTTCTTTCCCATAAAGCAAAATCTAAGATAATCACTTCCCTGACAAATCAGACTCCACCCCACCTCAAGTCCCTTGCAAAGCTTGTGCTCCAAAAGGGGCAACCAGGCAGAGCAGCAGGCCAGCCCTGGCTATTCATCCTGTGTGGAAGGGACTTAGATATTATGAAATGGATGAATGGATCAAATCTAAAACAGCCATGTGCCTGGCTCATTTAATAGGACTGGGAAAAAACACAGCAGGAGAAACAACTAGTGAAAGGGTCTCAAAACTTTAAAACAGTGCAGACACACTTTTCTTCATAATTTTAAACCTGTGTTAACTTTGCCAAGCTGCAACAAAACACTTCAGTTCTCAGGAAGGTTGCAAGTAATAACTTGTTGAGCAGCTCAACTACCAAGACTCAGTTTACTTGTTCCAGGTGACACAAATCCCTGCTTAAAATCCACTGCCACCAGCATCTTCCCAAAGGGAACTGGATCCTCTCAGTGCCTCAGGCTGTAATGATGACGAAGACACTTTGCTGTGGTGACTTTGTGTGCAGTAATTTGGCCATAAGAATAAAGAAAAATCTTTTCCTCTGCAGAAAAGGTTCTTTGAGAATCCTCACCTATGAGTATTTTTTTTGGTTCATATGAGGTCATTTTGTGCTGATGCAACCAGGGAACCTTGTATTTTTTGAGTCCGTCCACAGTGGTGTCTCAGAGGTGACAAACGCGCAGCCCTTCCTTTGGGCATAGCATTGTGCTTATGCAAATGTCTACATTGGTAAATGCTAATAATAATAAAAAAACACCCCAAAATGCCAAGGTGAAACACCTCCTGGAATCAAAGCTCACCCATCTGCTTTTTCGTCTCTGTACCTCCTTATTGTGCATAAACTCAAAGAGGGTTGTGCTATACAGAAGCAGCAATGAACAACCAGAGTCAGGCCACACATGTTCTTCATGGTTGGACTCCATGATCCTAAAGGTTTTTTCTAGCATAAATGATTCTATAATTTATAGACTACTTGCCTGCAGCACAGGGGCTTCAGTTGCCAGGTTCCCAGGACAGAACTCCAAGGTGCAGGAACCTTGAGCTCCTCTTGCTCTTGGTGGGGTTTCTAGATGAAATGCAGACTTCAAAACCAGGCTTGCTCTCTCAGTTTTTACCCAGATGTGCTCCAGTGGAAGCTGTGTGCTCCTCTGGGCTGGTCAAGAGCTGTCTGCCACTCACATGCTTTGAAAAAAAAAACAATCATGTGCTGCAGCTGCTCCCCGGGAGGCTGGCCAGAAATAAAAAGACTCTCCTGCAGGAATCCAGAAGACAGCCCACACCTGGGACCTCAGGAAAGACCAGAAAAAAGTCCCTGATGCTGCTGCTATTGAGTTCCCTCCCTAACTGCAAAGGCCTCTTGGCTGTGCCCTATTTAGGGTTAATCAAGGCAAGTTTTCAAAGGACCAAAAGCTGGTGTGCACAGGGAGCTTCTCTTCTGCCTCCTTCTTCTACAGACCCCCATAATATCAGCTGATGAAACTGAGGCCAGCACTGGAAATCCCATAGACTGGAAGTTATAAATCTGTCCTTCTCCTTCCCATTTCTCCCCTACAGACAAGGGTTTAGCGAGGGGCATGGTAGAAATGAGGAGCACATCCCAATTTGGTGGTTAAACACTGCTTTACCTCTCATTCAGGAACTTGTGCTACTTTACTATGCTATTCTTGACATCAGAACTACCTGTAAAGCAAGAGCAAAATTCTTTTCCTCTCTGTAGCTTGACAGAATCACGTATTTTCTGCAAGACACTGCCTCCTTTTGAGGTACACATTGAAAGCAGGCATACAAAACGCCGTGGAAAAGTGCGTTTGCCTTTTTCTCTAGGCGCCTCTCTCCTAAGGTACAGGAAATCAGCGAGAGCTGCTGTGTTTTCCCTCGCCCTACATTTTCTGTGCAATTCCTCAAACTTTTAACAGCCTGCTAAGAGAACCACACCACGGGAGGAAAGCACAACCTCATCCTGGGAAGACCGGTACTGCCAGCAGGGCTGGCAACAGAGCCACAGAGTCATCTGAGCAGGTCACCCCCTGGAGCGAGAGCCGTGAGCTTCTCCAGCCTCCGGGGCTGCCCAGAACAGAGCTGGCACGCTCCCTGCTCTCGAACAGGCCATGGCAGCATTTAATTGCATAGTAATGCAAGGATGCAATTAGAGCCCGGACAAACACAACTTACCCCCTCTCTGGGCCTCCAAGTTTGGAACAGTTTTGCTCAGCAGTTCACTCAGAGACGCCGGTGAGAGTTGACTGGGGTTGAGTGTCAGACACCCTCAGCGCTGCTGTGCTGCTGTCCTCCCAGCACAGCAGTGTCTGCGGCTGAGAGGAGTTGGGTGCTGATGTTCTGCACTCGGACACCTTCCTGCTCTGTTTTGCCAATAGGCTTGCTTGGGTTTGTTGTCCTGACACCACTTCACCCTAGCAGTCTTGGTCTTTCAGGTGGCCTTTTAGGTGGTCTAACTCCCTGAATTTATCATTTAACCTCCTGCATTTCAATCATGCCACTTACAAGGAACGCAGATTACTTACATAGAATTAGCTTGGTTGTTCTCCCGTTGCCGTTCCTTGCACTCTTAGTTTTTATCCTCCAACTGCAAAACTACCCGGGCCACGGCAGTCCTCCATGGCTGTTTGGAAATAAATTCAGCACATGAAATTTTGTGAATCTGGGTCCATCATCTCCCCTTCCCCCCCACCTCACCACAAATGGACTCCATTACTAATCATAACTCACAGCCAACGTCTCTTTGGTTTTAGAGAGGAAGAGATTTTCAGCCTCAGGCAAAAGACATCCAGTCTGATCATGAGAGATGCTGAAAGCTACGGGGGTGGCTGGCTCACAGTATCACTGAGGATATAGTCCTTGGGGAATAACTTCCTTGCTCATCTAAGTTTTCTTTCATCCAAAACTCAGGCCTGCCCTGTCCTGGTTAGCTGAGTAAAATCTTTAAAAGTAAAAAATGGTTTTGGGTGCCTCTGGTGGGTTTTTTTGGGGTGTTGAGCATTGTGAAGGGAACCTGATTTCCAGAAATGGTTAAGCAAACTTACTTTCTGTAAAAATAAATCCCTTTACACATCCCAAGTACAGGAATCTGAGATCTCAAGTCACTTTTGAATGAAAAATTGTTGAAGTTCCCATCAGATATGGAATTCGATTCCAACTTCTCAGCTACAAACCCCTTTTATTTCGGTCTCTCACAGCATTTAAAAATATTGAAGAAAACCATAAGCAAGTAGAAAACAAAGTTTTTACTATGACTGAGGTAGGTATTTCTGCCTACACTCTGCTACCCTCTCCACCACCTCCTTTGAGGGTGGTGGAGGAAGCTCTCCCAGCACACCAGCTGCATGTGCTTGTGTACTATTTACACCCACGTTTGTACTCCCTCCATTGCTTTGTGCTGCATAGAATTTTAAAACCATTTCTTTTTGTAACAAAGCTTTCCAGTTCACTTTTGTCTTTCTTTTAAAATTAAACAACTCAAAAGAAAGCGAGATCAGAGGATCAAGTAATTAATGAGAAAGATATTTAAAAGGCTTTCAGAGTCTCCTTTTTGCAACACTAACATGTGGATTTCTTTTAAAAACTACTCATGAGTTCACAACTCAAATTAGCACCACCATATATGTTAAGGGAGGTCTGGCTCAGGAGGTATGAAATTTGGACCCACCTCCAGAAAAGAGACAAACCACATTTGGTTTCATTTTCTTTTTCCTTTCACTGCACTTCCCTCTAAGTAGCTGATGATAGCATTTCTATTTTCAGATTCAATGTGGCATGCCTGCTTTGGGTTATTCAAAGTGAGGGAAGTTGTGCATCTTTAAGGACCAGGTGTAGCAAACCCGGGGAAATATGTTGCTCAGCTGTTGGGAAAAGCATGAGGAGCTTGGTCTCCGAAGCAGCTGGCAGGTGCCTGCATGATAATCTGCAGGCAAAAAGGGATAGGGAACAGGAAGGGATGCTCCAGCTAGTAAGGAACAGAAAACACACAGCCGAGGCCAAGCTTCCAAAGGACAAACCATAAAGGCTACAAGCGGATGTCTTAGCCAGGAGGCACAGAGAAATATGAAAGTAAGAAGCAATTAGGACTATTTGTCATAAGGAGCACTAGGAAAGAGAACAACTTTAACACCCTAACCTGTGGCAAGCAGGCAGTTTGCAGCTTTTTGTCACTGAAGCCAAGGTGCAAGAGGCACCATTTTACAAAAAACCCCTAACTTTCCTTCACTTCACTCCATCAAGGCCACAATCGAGTCGCTGGAGCATACAGCAGCTCTGCACTCTGCAGCGCAGCAGCTCCTCTTCCTAGCTGTTGGGCAGACGCACTCCAGCTTCTCACCACGAGGAGGAGAGACGCTGAGCGCAAAGCACTTGAACTGCAACAGCATCGAGGGAGTACTGCGCTTTGCATCTCACGGTCCCGGGTAAGCAGGGGGCTGAGAGGCATGCATCTCATTTTGATGTCGGACGCACGTAAATATTGTTCTCCTCTCAACAAACAGGTGGAAATTGAAGGCTGGATGTGAGTTAAGAGCATGCAACATTCTTTCCACTGCTCGGCGAAGGAGAAGGTTGAACCTGTTCACCTCATCATCATCAGCCCAGACTGCCTTCACTTTAAGTTCCAGAGTAACCAAACCTGCTGCATTCATCCCTGCCCTGCTTTACAGGAGACTGGCCAGGCAATTCCCCAGGCTAATTTCAGGGATCTTGCCCATGTATCCATGCTGCCCACGGCAGGCATCTTGGATCACAAACTGCTAGATTAGTTTCCCTGGGTAAGCACCTAAAGTTGTGTGGGACAAGTCCATCCTTTGATGAAGTCCTTTTACAACCAGTAACAGTCACGCAGGCTGCTTGCACCTCTGTAAAGGACCTCAGCTTTACCTACCAGAAATCTGGCTGTGTGAATACAATTCATCCTGCCCTCCTGAAAAATCAAGGCAAAAAGACTTAATTCTCCAAGTTAGCATCAGTGTTAAAGAAGCTTGGGAAAACACCTCTGTTGATGGCTGATGGAAACATCTGAGGCCACAGGAGGTGCTCCTGTCTCTGTCCTCTGAACAAGGAGCCCTAACAAGTAGAAAGACCAAACATAACAGATTGTTTGTTTTTTTTTTTTTAAAGTAGCATTTAGAAATTTAATTACCTAAGCTTTGTGATGAGCCTTGGTTTAATAAGCAAACAAACAAATTCCCCAAAATACTGTTGAAAAGTTGTAAACCAAGATTAATGGTGAAGCAAGTGTGTGTGTGTGTACTTGTGTGTACGAGCATGCAGCAGAATTCTTTTATCTCATTGAAAGACATTTGATACTTATTAAAAGATGATGGCTTTAAGGCATATTTTGATTTTCTGCCTAAGACTGTGTGGAGAGTCTTGCTACTGAGATAATAACAAAGAAACCTTAAACATGTTAAAAAAAAAAAGGAAAGGAAAAAACCCACATGAAAGGTAATATGTTCCCTATTAGTAGTGGTATCATTTTCCCTGGGATTGCTTCTTTCCAAATACAACAGGAGTTTAAAAGTAAAACCCCATTTCCAGTAAAAAGAGACACCACACAGGAGTTTTGAACTTTGAGTTTTTTTTTTTTTTTCATTCAAAACTGCTGGTGTATGATAGGTACTTCATTGAGCAATTATCAAGTGACTACTTACATTAAAAAAAAAAAAAAAAGTATTTACAGTTTTGAGATCTGCTGAGAATACAATCAACCACGCTGCATATATCAAGACACAGTGAGTTAGACAAATCTATTAGACATGCCCCAACAATGCTTTTAAAACTTGAGAAAGCTACACTTTATTTCCCCCCCCCTTGCTCTTAGATGAAAGCATTTTGAGGAGCAATCATGTGCAATTTTAGAATGATTGAAACCTTTTAGAAACTTGTCTATGTATTTGATGTATTTATATATATATATATTTGATGTGTGGGTGTTTTTACTTTGGTGTTTCTAGTCTTAGTTTACAGCACCTTGATTTCTGCAGAAAGCTGGAGGGTCTTGCATAGAGGTGGTAGAAGAAAATGTCGCTCGATAGGATGGCACAGCTGTAAATATAAGCTCCTTTTAGCTGCAAAACTGCTGGTTCAGAGCAGTAATTTAATTTTTATTGAAGATAATTAAAGCCCATTTGAACTGATCTAGGTGCAGGAGATGATAGCCGCCTTTGGGAAAAGGAAAACAACTACAACAGATAAAACTGAATAAACAGCACGGAGGCAAAAGACGATCCCAAATCTACAGACCCTGCCTGGTGTACAATGTACTGCGGTTTAAACATCACCTTACTCACCCCCTGAGCAGGGAGATGTTTAAATACGTGCCTGATTGGTGAAATGGCACAGTTAATTTCCCTATGATGATGTGCAGACATATTATGTACTCAGAAGTGTTTATACATTAAGATTTAGACAAATATTTTTTGTGTTATGACCTACACTTATTTGAACAACATCTATCACTAGAAGCCTGCATGAACACGTACGTACTCATTTGTGTGAACACTGACGAGCAGGCTATGTGCAACACCTTTAGAAGGAAAAAAAAAAAAATGTGATTCCCCCCCCCTTTTTTATTTTTTTCCCACCTCTTTCTCACAGAAACAGAAAGGTTAGGGGATCATTGAGTGAGGTAAGAAGTTCTTTAGCATTACAGGGAGACTGCAGATCAAGAGAATATTATTTTAATAGCAAAATAAAATCTCTTTTACACTCAGTACTTCCTTTGTTTCATCCAGGACACTAGGCATTAGAAAAGGGACACAGCCCTAGGAATGTAGCAACCCAAACCCCATTAAACATGCATGGGGAAGATTTCCAGCCTGCTGTGCAGGGAGTTACATGCCCAGGCTCTGTTAACAACAGTAATTGTGCATATAATTTCCTGTGCGTTGCTCTGAAAATTCACCCTACAGACTTTAGCTCCATGTCAAGTAACTCAGCAGCCATTTATTATATTCTGAGGGTGGAAACCAGAACTTTGAAATTGCAGGATGGAAGTGGTTGCCTTTGCTCCCCTCCCTTTCTCACAATTTTCTCACTCTCCACCAACCAAATGGAAGCTCTGAGGACTGGGAGTGCATCTCCAAAGGACGCTGGGTCTCCTGAGTAATGCGGCACCTGCTCTGTGTTTTGCAGGACAGGTCCACGTTGGGGGCAGCAGATGTCTGCTTGCAGACAGACCTCTCTGGACCTTAGTTTCACCTCTGGGTAGGTGAAACCTGGAGGGAGTTAGTCCACGTGTGGGTGGCCCATGGTGGAAATGCACAGCTGCTCTACAGAGCAGCCAGAAAGCAGGGGAGAGAGAACTGGCAGCTTCCAGATGGTAGAAATAAGTAAGCTTTCCTAAAGTGACAGGCTCAAGGTGCTTCGGTAGCAGGTTTGAAGCAGACAATCACAAATGGCTGACCCCAGAGAATGGGCTGATACTGAGGTCCTCCCTGGTATTCTGGATAAAGGGGATCACTGAGAAAAGTACCAGGACAGAATCACAGAATTAATCAGGTTGGAAAAGACCTTTGATATCATTGAGTTCAACCTATTGCAAGTGCAGAAGGCACAAGTGAAGCTCTCTGAAAGAAAAGTTCAGAGAAGGGAACTCAGCTGAAAGTGCCCCAGTACCAGGCAGAACCATGAGGTATGCCAAGTGCCCACAGCTGCCCTGAAAAGTTCAGAGTTTTATGGGATTGGACCAATGAATAACTGAAGTACAAAGTTTCCATCCTGGAAGAGCAGCAAACTGCCAAGCTGTCTTCCCTGGCAGACAAGCAATTAAATGTTTAGCTCCATCTGCTCACAACAAAGTGAAAGCAATATATGGAGACTAGATCTGAGGACACTAATCAGGGCAGAATCAGGGCAAGCCATGAAGGTAATTGGCTGCAGGAGACCACTGGGCTCCAGAAGATCTTACAGGGTAAGATCACCCCCATCCCCATCTAGTCCTCTGTACTTAGACACTGAGTTTTAAAAGTACACAAATTAAACAGCCACATAAATATGTCCAGACCACCATTCTGGCCATGAAACTAAAGAACTCCCATCTTCTTCATCGTGCTCCTCACCAAACCGCTCCTCTGGCTGCTCTCTTAGAACTAGATGGAAAGGATAGGGGGAAAAAGCAGAACAAAACCAAGATGGTCTTGGCACAGTGTGCCCACAAGGTTAGACTGTGATCCACTAATGAATAAGGTTCTCCAGGGAACAATCTCACATCAGTAGGTGGAGCAGCTAATCTAATAGTTTTCTTCCATATCTAAATTCTATAATGGTGTAACTTGCAGCAGGGAGCATGTGATCACTCTTTGAATAAGCAGTGGGAGGGGGGAAAGGATATGTTTAAAGGCCAGAATTAGTTTTCTTAAATCAGTTGCCTGAGCCATTGTGCAGGATATGCAGCGCAAGAGTAGTGTGAGACTTTTTTTTTTTGATTTTGAAATGAGTACACATCAAATACACCCATCCCCCAGTCACAAGAAAATTCTCCCCACATGCTTCTGTCCTCCAGACTTACACAGCATTTTATTGTATGTAACACATCAAAAGGGTTTGGTTCCCTTGTAAAAGTTTTACAGGAAAATCATTGAAGAGCAGTGTAACTTCTTTTTTTTTTTTTCTTTCCTCTTTTCTTTTTCTTTTTCTAAAAATTCAAAACTAGAACCCATATTCTGGATTCCCACACTTTGGTGTGGACTCAGAGAGAGAGCTGTGCTTTTCTGTACGGTAGAAGAGAAATACAGACCCTGAATAATTAGAATTGCAGTCATGGCCTGTGGGATCTAGTGATTTGGACATATTTTATTTAACCAGCTTAGTAAAAGGTAATATTCAGCAGCTGTGATCTATAGTAGAATTACAATTTTCAGGGTCAAGGAGGGATTTTGATATTAGGAGGTTGGGCAGAATTGCTGTAAAATCTCATGAGCTGTCGTTAAAAATAAATGAGAAAATAGGTTATCCAAGAGTCATTGTAAGGGAAAAATCAATAGGCAGTGTCTATTCACTTGGGCTATCAAAATCCTTGAAATTTGAACAAAAGTTTCACGTTTAGTGTGCTGTAGGTTTTGAAATGTAAGTGGTGAATGCTCTGTGGGTACAAATTCATTGTGCTGTGCATTCAAACAAGGAGAAACCCTTCTGAAGTTCTGGAGTTCTCTATTAAGACAGTATAGTTTCTTCGTCACTAAGTCAGACATGTAAAACAGTTGCCAGCCAAACTTCAGAAGCAATTTTAGCTCACTGATGACAAAGTCTCTCTTGGAAACATCTCGTATTTCTTTATTTCACCTTGCTCCTCGGGGGTTCCTTCCATCCTCTGGCTCCTGGCAGATGCAGAAGGGGCTACAGCCCTGGAGCTGGGGCAGCATTCTGCAAGTGTACTCACCTCATGTGGAGCTGCAAACCACGGAGATGGGAAATGAGCATTATTGATAATTCGGAGCAGCACGTGTAATTGGTATGGAAAGGGAGTATCATCCTCATTCAGAAACAATTAACTTCCCCCTCCAACACAGCAGTTCAAAGAAGCCTCAGCCTTTTAAATATGAATGAGTATAACTTGAAAATATGCAAGTATTAGCTATTACAATATACAGACAGAGTAGAATTTTTTTTTTTTTCTGTGTTCTTGTAGCTACCACATTTAAGTGTGTGATGGACACAGATGTGCAGGCTCACAACTCACGTGTGGACTCTAATCAGCCAGAAGTGGGGAGGGGAAAATGAGAGGTTCATGTTGCTGTAGGATTGGTTTTTTATATTTCCCCACCTGGAGTACTGTGTGCAGTTCTGGAGCCCTCAGCACAGGAAGGACATGGAACTGTTGGAGCAAGTCCAGAGGTGGGCGATGAAGATGCTCAGAGAGCTGCAGCAGCTCTGCTATGAGGACAGGCTGAGAGAGTTGGTGCTTTTCAGCCTGGAGAAGAGAAGGCTTCCAGGAGACCTTAGAGTAGCCTTCCAGCATCTGAAGGGAGCCTACAGGAAGGCTGGGGAGGGACTATTTACAAGGTCTTGCAATGACAGGACAAGGGGCAATGGGTTTGAACTGGCAGAGGGGAGATTTAGACTGGATGTTAGGAGGAAGTTCTTTCCAGTGAGGGTGCTGAGGCACTGGCACAGGTTGGCCAGGGAGGTTGTGGCTGCTCCCTCTCTGGAGGTGTTCAAGGCCAGGTTGAAGGAGGCCTTGAGTGACCTGTACTAGTGGGAGGTGTCCCTGCCTATGGCAGGGGAATGGAACTAGATGATCCTTGAGTTCCCTTCCAACCTTACCATTCTATGATTCTATGATTCTATTTGAACCATGGCCTGGTATGATCCAAAAGTCCACTTAATTCTTGGTTCAAGACACACAACTGAGACCTTCTGGAACGCACAAGAATTAGCAGTAAACATTCCTTGCAAAATGGACAGCCAAAAAGAAAACCTTTTCCCAAACGCCAAGGAACTCAAAGGACTCTTCTGCAGAAGCCCAATGAAGATTTGTACGTTGCTAATTTGATTGCAGAGGGTGCATGTTAAGGAGAAGAGAAGGGAGTTTGTCACTGTCATCTGAATCTGTTCAGTCAGTGCAACAAAGGTATATTTAACTAAAATATGAAACAGACTTGCTAACACCGCATTATTTTCTCAGGCTTACAAAGTTAAAAAAAAAAAATTAAACTGAATATAAATGACTTTGAGCATTTTTTATGACACCCACAGCCTAAGTGATCCAGATAATGTAATCTAACCATCATTAGAGACCATGAAATCACAATTCCTCCGGGATGGATATTTATCTCTCCGTTACATACAGAAAGGCGATTAATTTGTAGCTCTTTCAGTTTTTAACATTAGTGTGTACTGAGGCTGATTAAAATCTAACTCTAGAACAGCTATCGTAGCTAACATGTAAAAAGTTTAGCTGGGGCACGAAGCAGCACCTCAAAAAGGAAACTTAAAAAAAAGTACTCCTAGCAGTAGGTAGCTTCAAAGCCAAAACCCAGGCTTCCTTCTCATTTCTCTTACACCGAGTAATCACGACAATTACTGAGATCTCAAATCCCTTCATATTAAAACCAAGTAAAGCCATGGAAAAATATTTTTGCAAAGTGCAGAAATTCACAGAACACCCATTGGTTTGTGAGGAATGCAGACAGCACAGTCATGAAGTGAATCACACAGCAGTGTCCTCACTGGTTTACTCTGAAATTGAACTGGGAGCGTTTGCTGGGGCATGTGTACCCTGTGCAGACAGCGCAGCGCACACACACAACGTGTGGGCTGAAGCCATGGTGCTGGGGTAGCTTCCCTGGCTCATGTGGAATGCACCAAAGGTGTGTCAGTGTCTGCGTGCAGCATCTCACCAGGGATGAGAGGATGTGGATAATTTCACTTTGGGAGCAATAAAGACAGGCAATTTTAGTAGGTTTGATTTCCTACTGTGCATTCCTACTGTGAATGAAAATATTGGAGGAATTTCACACCAGGGAAGATGAAATACCAGAAAAAAAAACAACCTTAACCACTAGTCGTTATTTTGAAAATAATCTCCTGTTTTGGCATCGCTGTACCTAGTTATGCACAGTAGTGGGTTTGGGCTGGTTGAGAAGAGGGAAGAAGAGTTAAAATCAGCTGTGAACAGCTCAGCAAAAAGACCAAGGTAATGCTTGTTTCATTGAATTTTTTGAAACTATCAGCTGAGACCACAAATCTGTATTGGATATAGGTTGTATTTTAGTGAAGATACACAGAAAGAAATGATAAATACTTTTGAAATGAAGTGTAAAGAAAGGACACTGTACTCCTACCACACCCCCCAGTTCAGGTCCCAAAGAATGGAGCCACTGATTCCTAATCCTCTCCATTGTGTTGAGTATTGTGTAGATGCTGCTCTCTTCTGGCTGCCTACACAAATTTTAATATGCAAAATGTTAATAAAAAGTGAAGTAGGAAGCTGACAAAAAAAGAAAAAAATCAAACATGGCCTCAGTGTGCCAAGGGTAACAGAGATATCTCTGAGGCCTCACTGTGGGGAGATGACCCATGCCCAGCTGCTTTGTAGTTCTGCTCCAATACCACACTGACCACGAGCTCCTCCAAAATGCATGCCCCTTGTGTCTTCCTGAGTATCTCACTTGGGGTGGTCCAGGTTTGTATCTGGAGGCAAGGTGAGGGCAGGCTTTTAAGCTGGAGACAGCCAGCAGTATCTACTGCAGGCACCTGTCAGCCATGCCTCCCAGGGCAAAGGGCGTGGCTGGCAATGCCATGGGGTTGAGCCTTTAGCTGCTTCATGCTTTATGACAGCTTGAGCAGCAATAGTTTAGTTTCATATTCTTACCAAAACAAGGACAATTGAAACCCGGTCAGCAGATTAAAAAAAAAAAACAAGAACAAGCACCAAAAAACTTTTAAAGTAACCATTGCATCAGGATAAGGACCTTTGAGACCACAAAGCACAACCAAGCTACCCAACCAGGCATACCACTAGTACTATCCCCCCTGCTTCAGAGAGCACAAAGGAGGAGCATGATTCCTTTGAACAGGTTGGAGGCAGGAAGTAAGCATTCACCATGGCATCCCATGGCTCCACTGTGGCATGCAACAGGGTAGGACACTACTGGGGTCCAAGGAGACCCAAGATGGATGACTTTTTCCTCATCATCTAGCTCCACTGTAGGTCATGCAACATACATGTCCCTGTCAGGCACCTCTGACCTTCTCAGCATATTTCCTCAGGCAGAGCTACTGTTCCTGCTGGGTCATTCCTGCGCTGTGCTGACTGTGCCATCCATCTCACCTGACCCTCTCGTAATGTCATGTAACTGTCTGAGGGCAGGTGAGACATGGACAGCCTGAGTTCAGATTGTCCATAGGCACCCAAGTCACCAGTTTGAACTTCAGGATAGCTAAGGCACCACATGCAAGCCCAAAGTATCTTGTCCTAGAGAGAGGAAATCAAACAACTCAGATTTAAACCCATGCTAATTTGTCATCCTTCATAAGGTTTCATCCTTTCATCTTGAAAGATAAAATTAATCTCTAACCCAGTGAGCACCCAGCTGAGACATGAGGCTTGGGCTGAAGCTTTATGAAGATGAGAAGCATTTCCATAGAATTACAGAATGCACTAGATCAGATGGGACCTCTGGAGGTTATCTAGTCCAACCCCTCTGCAGTTAGCAGGGGCATGCCCAAATAGATCTGGTTGCTCAGAGGCCCATCAAGCCTGATCTTGAATGTCTCCAGGAAAGGGGCCTCCAACCACCTCCCTGGGCAATCTTTTCCAGTGTTCCATCACCCTCATAGTAAAGAACTTCTTCCTAATGTCCATCAAAATATACCCTTCTCCAGTTAAAACCACCACCCCTTGCCCTAGTGCTGCATGCTTTCGTAAACAGTCCCTCCTCAGCTTTCTTGTACGTCCCCTTCAGGTACTGCAAGGCCACTATAATGTTTCCCTGGAGCCTTCTGTTCTCCAGGCTGAACAACCCCAACTCTCTTGGCCTGTTTCTGGAGGAGAGGTGCTCCAGCCTCTTTTGTGGTCCACTCTAGAGCCACTCCATCAGATCCATGTCCTTCTTGTGTTAAAGGCCCCCAGGCTGGACACAGTGCTCCGGGTGAGGTCTCATCAGAGCAGAGTGGCAGAATCATCTCTCTTGACCTGTTGGCCGTGCTTCTTTTGATGCAGCCCAAGATGCAATTGGCCTTCTGGGCTGCAAGGGCACATTGTTAGCTCATATCCAGCTTTCCCCTGGTGAGAGACCAACCCACTCTTGGTGGAAGACAATGTGAGCTCTGGTGCCATGCATTTGCACAGTACTGGTTTGCTCCTGCTGCAAGGAAGGAGAGGAAGCAGAGTCCTCGCAGCATTTGCGGGACTCGCAGGGATATCTGTTACAATTCATTAAGTAGCGCTCTAAGAAGTTACAATAATAACATTTCAACAGAGTTTCCAGAGGGAGAAACTACAGGAAAAGCCGACAAGTTTCAATCCATTTATCAAAGCACTTCAAGACAGATGAAACGGCAGAGCTGCTTAGTGAGGAATGTCTCTCTTTCTGGGTGTCCAGAGCATTTCAGTAAATAAAAAGCTCTTTAAAAATAAGTCAATACAATGGAATCCCTTTTGCATTTTGCCAGCACTTGTATTACACTTCCACCCAAATGACCCTCCTACCTATAATACTGCAGCATTTGCATACACATCAAATGGGTGCTTTTCACCTACGTAACACATTTAATCCAAGGATTACAGAGCATGTAATATATTAAACATAACAACACCTCACGAGGCAGGCTAGCATTAATGAAGCCGTGGTGGGTAAACTGAGGCACAGGCGAGCTTCACGACTTGCCTATGGTCCCAGGCAGGCCATCAGTGGAAAGGTCATTAAGAGGCTCCTCAGACAAACAGCAAATACACAAATGCACATCCTTGTGTGGGTAAAATAGACTAATCCATGTTTTCTAAAGTGACTTTAGCTACCCACACAGAGACATTCAGGTACTGATTTTCTGGGGGCAGGAGAATAAAAGGCAAATAAAAGAAGACAAAAAGAACAGAAAACAAATATTTGCTGTTGGAAATAATGGGTTTTGGTTTTTTTTTTTGGGTTTTTTTTTTTT
>VWYK01005393.1:0-35148 GCA_013399775.1 Semnornis frantzii
CAGGCTGCCTGGAGAGGTCGTGGGGTCATCTTCTATGGAGATGTTCAAAACCCTCCTGGATGCATTCCTGTGTGACCTACTCTTACGTGCTCCTGCTCTGGCAGGGAGGTTGGGCTGGATGATCTTTCAGGGTCCTTTCCAACCCGCAGTGGTCTGTGGTTCTGTGAGCACATCAGGAACAATTGCTTCCTGTGGTAGTTTGAGGGGTCCCAGGTTCTGTTAAGAAGACCACAGAGATGAAGTGCTGTCCCAGGGGGCAGACCTGGTCATCACAGGATATTGTAATATTGTTAGCACAGGAAGGACATGGAACTGTTGGAGCGGGACCAGAGGAGGGCCACAAAGATGCTCAGAGGGCTGGAGCNTTCCCTTCTGCTTTCCAGTATCATAGCTATAAGGCAGTGCCTGGCTGATAGCACTCTCTTCCCTTCTCCTCCTTGCCTTTCCTCCCTTCACCTCTTCTCTCCAGGAAGAGTGGCATCCCTCCTTACTTCATGTGTTGTGTTGGGGAGATGGCTTTTAGCTGGCAGGGAATTTTGAGCTGTGTCACGAGGCCTCCTAAGCTGGGGGAGGGTGGTTTTGTCCTACTCTCAGGCCTGCTGATGGTGGAAGAAGTGGAGGATTCTAGAAGGTTTTAGTCCAATAGACTTGGCCTAGCTTGTGGATGTATCCATTCTACCTGATTGCTTTTTGCATATATGCATCAGTAAACAGGATCTTCCTTTAATCTTCCATTCAGCAGGCAGTGTCTTTGTTGTGACTCTAAGGAATAAGTGTCATTTCTGTCCTTCAGTCCCAGGCAGCTTGTGGCACTAAACTGGGGCATTTCCAATGAGTGTTTGTTGGAAGAACAATTATCACAAAATTTTGAGTGCCTGAAATGTGAAATCAGCTGCAGATTTACACTGCTGAGCTGCCCACTTTGGTGGGGTTGTTTGAGTGTAGTTTTGTTCTAAAATACAGTGCAGAATAGTGCAGAGATCCTCTGGTGAGAAGCAACCTGCACTTTACCTGGGGAGGTACCAGCTTGGTGTGCAGAGGTACTTAAAGCTAGACCAGTTCCAGACTTGAGCTGACTCACCTGGATCCTGCTTGCAGGTGTGTCTGCACCTGTGGTGTAGACATGGCCTGGGGCTTGATATGATCAGGGCCTTTAATCAGAGCGGTGTTTTCCTGACCCAGTTCTTACCCTTGCATAGTGGTTGGCACCCAACTCCAAACTCATTCCATTGCCTGGTCTCAATCTGCACAGCAGCCTCCTCACATGAGCTCTTCTCTGCATCCCCTGAAACTTAGAAATGTGCAGCTGAGGAGCCCAGCACTATCTACACTCTACTGGTTGCTTACTGGAGGACCCTATTTGTGTTAAAATAACCCCAGTGATTTAGGCACTGTCCAGCCACTCTGGTTCAGAAACTCCATGACCAAAGAAGTTGTGTGTAATTGTGATGCAGTCCCTTTATAGCTCCTTTTGCACCACCAGCTTGCATTGCTGTAAGATCTAGAGAGTGTGGCATGTGACTGGGACAAAAATTTCCTGTTCCCAAAGACCTTACAGTCTGACTGTATTGTTTAACATCCAGTTCTCCCCTGTGATATTCCACTTGCAGGAATATTCCTCACCAGAGGCTAGCTGCTTTTTGTATGTGACATATTGCCAGGGCTTTGCCTTCTTAGGCATGTAATTGGGAGTGGGGTGAACTGGCAGTAGACAGCTCTTGAAGCCTGGGAGGGTTCTTTGAGGCAGAATTTCCTGTAGCTGTTAGACGTTGTGAATGCCCTCCCATTCGTGTCCTGAGCTGAGCTGCAATTGTTTCTCCATGTCCATGAGTTTGTCATCTGTCTGAGTTCTTGCATTGTGCTAATAAATACCCTCCTCCAAAGGGAAGCAGCATCCAAGGAAGCACTGGCTTTTTTGCCTGCTTCCATTTTACAGAGGTTGCTGCTTTTTTTTTTTCTTTTTTCTCCCTCCCAGCAGTCTTCTGGTTGCTTGTAGAAATGCTGGACTCCCAGCCTGATCCTGGGGACTGCTCAGCTGGAAGCTGGCCAGATTCTTCAGGAGGAATCTCAAAAATGCAACTGAACTTCTGTTCCCTAATTAGGCCAACTTCCCCAGTGTGAGCCCCAGCACTGCATGGCCTGCAGCTCCCCAAGGCCTCACACTGCTTCTCTCCTGTGCACCCCGAGTGGCTGGCCAGCAGGACAGCTATTTTCAGCCTTCTGAGTTTATCTGCTAGCCTTTTGATGACATCTACTGAAATAGCATTTCTAGTCAGCCATGTTTCCTGGCCTTTCTAGTAGCATCCTCTATGCTTGGCCTCGGTGATGTTGGCTTGATGTCCTTTGATTAGGGACCATCCCATAAAACATTATTTTAATAAAAGTTTTTCCTTTTTCACACATTTATTTCATGTTTTGAGTGGAAAAGCATCACCCACCTGAAGGCAACAGAAGACCCCATCTGGAGTACTGTGTACAGTTCTGGAGCCCCCAGCACAGGAAGGACATGGAGCTGTTGGAGCAGGTCCCGAGGAGGCCACAAAGATGCTCAGAGGGCTGCAGCAGCTCTGCTATGAGGACAGGCTGAGAGAGTTGGGGCTCTGCAGCCTGGAGAAGAGAAGGCTTCCAGGAGACCTTAGAGTAGCCTTCCAGTATCTGAAGGGGGCCTACAGGAAGGCTGTGGAGGGACTATTGACAAGGTCTTGCAATGACAGGACAAGGGGCAATGGGTTTAAACTGGCAGAGGGGAGATTGAAACTGGATGTTAGGAGGAAGTTGTTTGCAGTGAGGGTGGTGAGACACTGGCACAGGTTGCCCAGGGAGGCTGTGGCTGCTCCCTCCCTGGAGGTGTTGAAGGCCAGGTTGGAGGAGGCCTTGAGTGCCCTGTACTAGTGGAAGGTGTCCCTGCCTATGGTAGGGGGTTGGAACTAGATGATCTTTGAGCTTCCTTCCAACCTTACCATTCTATGATAAGAACTGTAGTAGTGGTGGAAATGGATGGGAACATGCCTGTCGCATAAGATAGTAGCAAACTAGGAGATGCTCATGCCTAGGAGGGCTGTAGGAGCACTTACCTGAGAAGATTCTACTTGGTAACCCCTTGCTCAGAGAATTAGATTGTTGTGTGCTGCTTCGTTGTTTTCATGCAGGGGAGAGCAGTAACTATGAACAGGTCAAGGTGCCAAATGCTGCAATATGACAACTTTCCTAGCAGGCACACATGCAAGCTGACCACTGTTTTAGGGAAGAAATTCTTGATATGAGCTGCTTCTCTACTTGCTATGATAGTTAACAGAATATTTGAAGCCCTCCAAGAGCTTTTTTCTGTCTCCATGGTGCTTTCTCTAGTAAAGGAAGGTTAAGGACCACAAAGAGGGGCAGTTTGTGGATGAAATGGAAACCCAGTCTTTTCTGATAGGTGTTTAAAACTTTGAAGTTCTTGGAGGGTATTCATTAAAATCAAATGCACAACATGGTAAAGAAGGCTAACAGAGATGGGTTGTTGTTTGCAGAAAGCTGAGGCTTGTATATACCTGGGAATTAAGCCCTTTTTGATATCATCTGTTTTCTGAGATCAGTACAGATTGTCAGTCTTATGTGGCTGCTTGGAAGCAGTGGGGCTATTTGACTTACAGCTTCTTAATTAGTACCAGTCAAAACTAATTCATCAGGCCTGTTTGTGGAGATTGGCTTTTCCTCAGGCAGCTTGCTGGAGAAGAGCAAGCTCTGGACTGAGCATACTAATTTCCTTCTGATCTGTGGTCAATGTTGGATAAAAATCAAGGCAGATCCATACTGCATAAAATCTCAGTGTTTGTGTGTTGGGTGGAACATAGATGCCACACGTTTTAGGAGCTCTATTATGTGACAGAAAAATTGTATGTCCTCTCTTGCATGCTATCAATGTCATTTTGTCCCTGCTTCCCTGCACAGAGTGCTCACAGTTTCAGAGGAGTTGTCAAGTTGATGAAGGTAAATTAGTTCATATTTCCAGATCCACCTGAGAATCTGAGGGACCCAACGCGTCCCTAATTTGCCTGTGTTGTGTAGGTCCTCAAAGAAACTTTGTTGGACCCTCAGGATCTGGAAACACACAGAGTAGTTGCTTCTCTGAGAGGGGGCAGCATGCAACTAGCACCTTCAAAACCGCAGGCATGATCTGACAAGTAGTCTGCAAATTTCTGCCTTAATGGGGAAGCCAAATTAGAATTCTACATCTGTCTGACAAGAAGGGGCCTAACTACAGATAAAGAAGGTAGGCTTTCTACTTTAGTGTAGGAGAGATGGAATTCAGGCCAGTCATTTTTGAAAGGGAGAGATAAAATGGTAGTAGTATGAAAGTATAGGTAAGGAAGGTGGACTGAGAAATACTGGAAAAGGGACATCACAAAAATGGTGAAATGGATTTCTGAGAAAAAAACCAGAAGCTTAGCCCATGTCAGTGTTCCTTGAAAAAGGGGATGATCTGCAGAAACTAAGGTAGAGGAAATCTGGAGGTAACTGACAAAGCTTAAATGGAAAAGCAAACCACAGTGAGCATTAGTTAATGCTGAGAAAGAAGCTGAGCAGCAAGGGCTTGCTGAAAGCTGTTGTAGGAGCTGGTGGAGCACCAGTGTTTTGAACAGCAGACTATTTAGGTGTATAGCTTAGCTTTGCATCTGGGAACATGCAGGAGAATCTTGCCCCAGATACAACACACAGGTAGCAACAAGTTGTGATCATTTAAAGCCCATGGTCTTTTTTACCGAGAAGGAAGGTGTGTTCAGGAGCACTCTTCACAGAACCACAGAACCTCAAAGGACCTCAAAGGATCATCCAGTCCAACCTCCCCTGCCAGAGCAGGATCACCTGGAGTAAGTCACACAGGAATGCATACAGGTGGGTTTTGAATGTCTCCAGAGAGGAAGACACCACAACCTCCTTGGGCAGTCTGTCCCAGTGTTTCATCACCCTCACAATGAAAAAGTTTTTCCTTATGTTCACATGGAACCTGCTGTGCTCCAGTTGGTACCCATTGCCCCTTGTCCTGCCGTTGGACATCACTGAGCAGAGCCTGGCTCCGTCCTGCTGACACTGACCCTTCACATAGTTACAAACATTAATGAGGTTACCCTTCAGTCTTTGCTTCTCCAAGCTAAAGAGGCCCACCTCCCTCAGCCTTTCCTCATGAGGGAGATGTTCCACTCCATCATCTTCGTGGCCCTTGCTCCACTGCAGAAGAACAGTGTCCTCTGTTTGTGCTCAGCTCCCTCTGGCTTGACATTCTTCCCACTTTCTGCCTCAAGCTCCTGCTTGTACCTGCAGTGGCCCTACCTGTCACCATATTACAGCAATACACAACATTGCATTTTCAGTTGTAAATTATGCTGAGGTTTTGGAAATGTGAAAGCAGAGGAAGGCAGGTTTATTTACTTGACAAAAGTGCATGTGGCATGTGACCTTATTATGGCACTTTGCAGGCAGCTAACAAAGAAAACCTATTTATCCTCAGCTGACAGTTGCCATTGCCTTTCTTCTTGCTAGTGCTTCTGTAGGCAGTTCAAAAAAGAATTACCTGATTTATTGCAAGAGGAATAAGGGACCTGTAGGTATATGTGAGGTGTTTGTCAGGCTCTGACAGACACTCAGGGTTGCCTGGTGTGTATGATCAATGGGAAGATGCTAGAACATCGGCAAGATGCTGGAATCAAGTCCCTAGATGCCATGGAGTCACACCCTGTGTGAAGATTGGGGCAGTCACCCTCCTATCAGGAGTGTCCCACTTTAGATAGCTTCTGAAGGCTAGTGTTGATGGTCATAGAATCACAGAACCATAGGATGGTCTGGGTTGGAAGTAAACTCCAAAGGTCGTCTAGTCCAACCCCCTCTGCAGTAAGCAGAGACATTCTCAACTGTGTCATGTTGTCCAGAGCCCTGTTGAACCTCACTTTGAACATCTCCAGGGATGGGGCCTCAACTATCTCCTTAGGCAACCTGTTCCAGTGTCCCAGTATCCTCATGGTAAAGAACTTGTTCTAACATCCAATCTAAATCTACTCTTCTGCACTTTGAAACCATTGCCCCTCATCCTACCACTGCAGGCCTTTGTAAACAGTCCATCCTTCCTGTAGACTTCCTTCAGGTACTGGAAGGTCAATGAGAGAATTAAACTTTGGCATGCCCTGCAGATGCTATGTGTTCCCTCAGCCTTATGGCCCAGGTTCTTTGGTGACGCTTCTGTGACTGCCTGCACCTTTGGAAGGAGTTGTGAGGCTGCGTGTTGGGAATATGGCCAGCTGGCTGTTAGAGGTATGAGGGGAGGAGGGTTGCTTGCATGGGAAGGATCCGTGTGGGAAGGAGTGTGTGTTTGAGGTAGGGGTGTGTGTAATGGGAATAGGGATGTTTATGTGGGCATGCACGCCCATATGTGGTGTGTTTTTCCCCTTTCCTGGGCTATGGGTGTGTCCAGATCAACTGAATTCAAAATGCTCCTTTTTTGGCACTATAGCCTCTTCTCTGGTTTGGCATCTTAAGAATCTGGGGGAATCATTTAAAGATCAGAAAACTCCATTCACTTGGGCCCCTGAAGGCTTCACATTCTGTGACATGGTCATTCCAGTCGGCTGAGCTCTGTCCCCTGCGGATGAGCCCATATAAGGAGGCTGTTTCCTGCGTTTCGTGCTCCCTGCCTGTCCCTCTGCCCTCCTGTGCTCCCTTTGCTGAAGAAAGTTGGTATTTTGGGACTGCAACTCCTGCCTCATTCCTGCTCCCTGTTTATTTTTGGAGGATGACTATTTTTGCTCCTATCAGGAAGGTATGCAGGGTCATGCCCTGCTCCCTGCAGCATGCAGCAGCTGCCCCTGGCAGGGTCTCTTAATTTCCCACACTCACAAACAATGCTTCTGCTTCAAGAAATAAACACGGGAGACCTGTACCGTCAGGGGTTAGCTCAGCCCCTTCCCCAACCCCTTCCCCATCTGTGCAGGAGGTAATTTGACTTTGGCTAGGGTTGACCTCACCACACATGCAAGGTCCCCTCTTGTCGAGTCAAAAATCCTCAGCAGTCACACAGCTCCTTCGCTTTCTTTAGCAAAGCTGTGGGAGCCACCTGTACCCCATCATTGCTCCAGCTTAGACTCCTTTGCAGTTACTCTTTTTCCCTCTGTTGGGACATCTTTTACCCAATCATCCATTCTCATGGTGGTCCCTTCACAGGTCCCTATAATCCGTCTTCCCTCACTGGGCTCCATCAGCTGGGAGCTGTATACCCTGAAATTAATCCTCTGTGTTCACCTTGCTCCTCTGCTTTCACCACTGCCTGGCATGCAGAGTACTGAAGGTGCTACTCTATGAGCTGTTTCAGGCAGAGGGAACTGAGCCAAAAACGGCAAAAGGCAACAAGCAGCACCCGTATGGTGGCTCCAGCAGGTCTAGAGAGGTTCTTCTCCCTCTCTATTCTGCCCTGGTGAGACTACACCTGGAGTATTGTGGCCAGTTGTGGGCTTCCTAATTCAAGAGAGACAGGGATCTACTAGAGAGAGTCCAATAGAGAGCCATGATGATGATTAGGGGACTTCAGCATCTCCTCTGTTAAGGGAGATTGAGACCTGATGCTGTTTAATCTTGAGAAAAGAATACTGAGAGGGGATCTGATCAATGTCTATAAATATCTGAGGGGTGGGGGTCAAGTGGATGGGGACAATTTCTTTTCAGTGGGCCACAGTATTAAGACAAGAGCAGTGGATACAAAGTGGAACATAGAAGGTTTCACCTCAACATGAGGAGAAACTTATTTACAGTGAGGGTGACAGAGCCCTGGAACAGGCTGCCCAGAGAGGTTGTGGAGTCTCCTTCTCTGGAGACTTTCAGAACCTACCTGGACTCATTCTTGTTTGGACTACCCTAGATGACTCTGCCTTTGGACTCAGTGATCTCTGGAGGTCCCTTCCAACCTCTTAACATTCTGTGATTCTGTGATATGGTGGGAATTTGTGGCCCTGTTCTTTGAAGATTCCAGTCATAAGCCCTGAACTCAATTCCAGGTTTTCTTTCCTGCCATGCATCAGAGTGCCATGTAGAACAATGCAAGAAAATAGCAGGAAGTATCTTTATGCTCCAGATTAATGTCCCTGTCAGCTTTACAGGGATTGCAGTGATGGGATTCACCTCAACTAACTTCAGAGGTGTTGGGTATGGCTGGCTGGATATTGAAACTTGACATCTAACCTCCTATTCTAGACAGTGGACAAAAGCAGACACTTTTTAGCAGCAGCTTCTCATGTGACATATAACAGGTGTCTTGTACCCTGGGAAATGCAGGCAACAGTAATGAACAACTTCCCAGTGTACCATATTTTGCCAGGAGAGTGTGTCCACTGTGGATCAGTCTGCTGCTGTGCTTCTTGTCCTGGACAAGTCAAAGGCACACAGTCCTGTAGCCTGTCAGTATACTGATAAGAGCAAGACATATTTTGCTTGCAGAAACAGTTAAAAACAGGTTCTGCAATGTTTATCTTCCATTTATTTTATGAATAAACAGCATTTTAAACACAATCTCTCCAGCTGTTAGTTAGTAAAGTGTAACATTAGTCTGTGTGGACCTGGTGACTCAGTTGGCTTGCTTTGTCTTGCCTGGAGCTGGCTGTAACATGTCTCTTCTCTTTAATAAAGGGTCCACCACCTAAACCACCACGCCGGCAAGGAGGCTGGGCAGATGATCCTGTACTGGCACCTACCAAGTGAGTCCTCACCTCTTCCCTTATTAAGAGTGGCTTAGGCATGGATTAAGTGAACATCACTGGTTGGGCTTTGCTGTCACAGGCATTGGAACAATTTTTCTGGATGTTGTAGATGGCCTTGTGTCTCCAATATAACTGTAAGTCCTTGAGACCATTTGCATGCTTCTGCTGCCTAATGCTCTTTGAAATTCGGCCTGGCAGGGCTCAGAGGTGTGTACATGTCACTCTCTGTCAGAGGCAGTGTCCTCGTTGCCTGGTACAGTAGCTGGAGGGAGTTGTGAACATAATGAGCATGTTAAATGCAGGAGCTGGGAGGGAGGGGTTTGACTGGTTGCGTCCTTTCCAGGAGAATGACACATGACAGTGCCCCACTGACAAGAATGCAATGAATAGTTCAGGATTTAGTGATCAGCCTTGACAGTAAAGGTGAAATTTGTCAATGTTTATGTGTGTACAGTGTTATGGTATAATAGAGATGGATGGAGATGGTCAGCAAGAAGAGATGGGAGGGAAAAAGTATACAAATCGTAGAGTGTAGGTTGAGAAGCTTGATGCTTATGAAGGACATCTAAAGAAAGGGAAATCATCTGGACATGACAATGGGTATGAAACCCAAAGAATGCTGCAGACTGGGAGGAGATTACTTGGTTTCAAGCTGTTTATGATTTTCCAAGCTGTAAAGTGGTGCTGGTGTTTTATTTCTTATTTACAGAACTGAAGGGCTCAGTTATGGAGGGCTCTGAGGTTGCTTGTATATATTAAGGCCTGTAATACAAGTATTTATGTCTGACAAATATTTTTGAGGCACTCTGATTTGTGGAAGTTACAGATTCTCTTTTCTGAACCCCTGAGAATGGTAGAGAACATCCAGAAACATGTTGTAATCAATCTTTCTGGAAGGTAAGAAAGATGATCTATATTCTTGAGGCAACCTTTCTGCAAAGCAGTACTTTTCTGGGAAAATTATCACTGTCTGAAGCACAAATCAGCTGAAAATCTGGAGATTGGAGTAAAGCAAAGAATAAAGATCGCATCTTGAGCTCCTTCTTTTCCTTTCCAGTTTAACTCTGATAATGGTATTATTTTTCATAGACTGGCTATATCTAGAAGTTGCCCTTGCAGAGATACACCTCAGGGTTATAAGAAATGCCATCAGTGGTCCTGGATCTTTGTAGCACCATCAGGAGCTTTGTGGAAATGTGATGGCAGAGAACAAGGGTGAATTGCTATGTTTAGGAAACATAAATGCTGTCATTGTTGGCTAGGTGAAGGACTGGAGTGGAGGTAATGCAGCTCTTCAAGGCTGTGGCCTGAAGGGACAGCCTGCAGGTTCCTGGTGTAACAGCCTGGTGCCATGTGTTACTTCAGGATGATTTCCATTGTTTGATGTTCATCTGGTAGATTTGGAGCAGTAGCTATGTAAGTGGTGCTTCTCCAGCATCCCAACTGCACAGTTTCCAGACAGAGCAGTGTGTCTGGAGTAAGTGATCCTATGAGGTTGGATGCAATTCAGCTGCAGAAGCAGAAAAGGAGATGGAAGGCTGCAGACATTTATATCTGTGAGACAGGTACAAGCATGTGCACAAAGGGATGTGAGATGAAGATGTGCCCTTTTCTCAGCCATGCATATGATGTCATGTAATATCTGACAGTATTCCTGTGTATTAAGAGCTTTTATTGAATAAATGTTACGAAGGGGAGCTTTGTTCTGACTTTCTTTAGTCATAGGAGGTACAAAGATTTTGTACAACTAGTTCCCCTGTCCTTTCTTTCAGCTGCATACCCAAGCTGGTCTCTCTCCTTCTCTCCTTTAAAAAAATCTGAGATGCTAGCCTCTAAGGCTGTCTTTGTGACATATCCCAGAGTAAAGCTTTCATGTGAAAGCTCTGAGTCATTGGCTGATGTCATACCAATGTTGCTGTAGCTTTGTTGTTTCTGTTTTCTCAGGCTCTGTCTCCCCACAGCTTTTCAACCAATTTGACTCAGTCTGGAAGCCCATCAAGTTAGCTTGCTCCAGTTTCACTGGTGTAGATGTAGTTAAAATAACATGCTTCTGTCAATACATCTGATGCAGATGCAAGCACTTTTATACCAGTTTAACTGAGCCTATGCTTGGCAGTTGTACTGCTTTAAGAAATTTGGTTTTCAGAACTGACAATGTTAAAATTTGTGATTTATTTTTTTTTTTTTAATTATGAAGGAAGGATGATCAGAGTGGCTACAGTTAGATTTGCTGTGTTGTCTAAGTATGCTGTTGGTCAAATGGGATACTGCAGTCACTTGTGAAGTGATCTCGTAGTCATTTATTATCTGCTTGTTTGAGGTCTCAGCTTTCAGTTCTGCTGCTGAGTGATTCAGCCAGTTGCAGCTACACACTTGTTGCTTTTCCCGCATGGATACTTAAACTCTTTTCTGCTGTATTTCTAGTTCAGAGTCTTATGAATATGAAATGATCACTTGTTTTTGTCTTTTTCTACCTTTCCTACTCCCTCTTAGTCCCTTCCCTGCCCAGCTCTTGTCATACCAAGGCAAACTTGCAAATATTCTCTGCATCTTGCTGACTGTTTCCATCAGACTACTGCTGTCTCAGACTGTTGCGAGACAGGAAGGAGATCCTTAAAGTTTTCTAACTTGTAATTAGTTTTGGAATTAATTTGCACAGGTGGTGTGCAAGTAAGATAAAGTATTTTATCAGGAGTTTCCATAGCATTTACAAGTGTCAGATATTTAAATTCCTGACAACTATTGAAGTGCTGTCTTTTGCTGTTAAGTTTTCAGAAGTCAAACATGGAAAGATTTGGACTCTTGGTGCCTCGGTAGAACAGCTGTCCTTGCTAGGAAGCCCAGTTGTAAATCTGGATAATCATGAGGGCTGCAGGCAAGTGTCTCAGCAAACCCTCAGACTGGTCCTCTGCAGTCAACCGATGAGTGGCGGAAAGTAGTGACAGAAGAATCTTTTTTTCCTTACTGATAGGGCCCTCTGCCCCTGGCTCTGCTGTATTTATGTGAATTTGTACTTGGAGAGAAGAATCATTTGCTATGAGAAGAGGCAGTCCTATTGCTGCCCCAGCAATATTCTAGCCCCGGTATTAGAGGAAAGGCAACCAGCCAAGAAGATAGGCAGCCACCTGGGGCCTAGTACCCTGCTGAGATTACATGAGTAATAGTAATTACAGCTGGCTTTGCTACAGAAGCAGCTCTCCAACCGCTGGATGGAGCCCAAGTGCCATTCTGAAGGCTGTGCTGATGTCCTTAATGACATCAGTGTTGACACTTGTGACAAACAGAGCAGAGGTTTATTGTCAGGTTATCTCATGCATCGAAGGAAGAAACACCAAGTGCCTGCCAATGGGAAAATGAAAAAGGAATTCATAGTTTTGCATGGTGGTGAGCATTTGACAAAAGAGAGGTGCTGTCTGGATCCATTTAATTCCAGCTTCTGCTGATCTCATCTATCTGACTTTCCTTATAGAATTTCTTCAGTTTGTCTCCCTATTAGTAGTTTTATTTCTTTGCTTCTCAGGACATTTCCAGTCTACAGAGGTCCTTGATTCCTTTTGGTTTTGTAGTCAACCTCTTAAAATTCATAGACAGCAGCTAAGGTTGTTGTGGGATAAACACAGCTCATTTCAGCTGGTCCTGCAAGCAAAGTGTTGCTTTCAGTAGGAAGTCTCTTCCAGTGCTTGCATATGCCCCTCCTTTCCTCCACAGGGATTGTGGCAGTTGAGCAGCAGGTGCTTCAGCTGCAACTGAAATGTCTCTCTTCTGACTGATAGATCACACAGAGTTGGAATAATCAAGGCCTCTTTAGGAAAATGACTGTGTTGAAGTATTTTGGAGCAGAAGTGGTGGTATAGTGTCCAGGAATGCATTTTACAGGAAGGCAACTATTAAAGGTCTGTAGGAAGGAAGGAGTTGCGGTCAGGGTGATCTGTGGGAGCAGCCTATATGTAGATATCATTTAGGGCTTTGGAGGGTGGGTAGTGGTGAGATTGTACCCTAGAGCTGGAGGAAAGTTATTTAAGAGATTAAGGAGTTTTATGGTTTAAGGTCTCTAGAGGTAAGTAAAGTTAAAAACCTCCTGTTTCAGAAATATGGGCTTAAAGTGTCCTGTGTTGTATCTACATGAGATGACCCCTGAGAGTGCCTGGTTTATAGAACCTCCATCCATCCCTGTCTTGCAAGTGGGAATAGTAAAGGGCTCATGAGTTTCTCTGTCTGACATGGTAAGGGAAGCTTGTGTCATTGCTTCTGCCCTCTACTCCCAGCCTGCATGTGCTGAGGTGCATCTCAGTCTGGGCCTCTCTGTGATGCTGCCATGTTAGGAGGGGAGCCAGGCTCCTGACTGTGGGGAAGATGGCAGCCTCACTCTGCATCTTGCAGCCATCCGTGGATGTCCTCAGTGATGTGGGGAGTATGGGCACAAAGGATCAAGGCTGCCAAGTGAGGGGGCACAACTCAGAAGGAGAAGAAAGAAAAGGAAGTCTGATTAAGTTTTGTCTTGAAGTGTCTGTTTTTGGGTTTGTCCCTGCATTGATCTGCAAGGGAATGAGGCAAGTAATGGCCCCTTGGGGACCTTCAGGACTTTCCTCTCAATGTCAGCCGTCATTTTCAATCACCCTCTCCCTCCCAGCCATTAATTTTGGCCCAGGATCATGGGGACTTGTCCATCTATCACTCCTAATTGACACTAAATGATCTGTCAGTTTATTGATGAACGGCAGGAGTGGAATTGTCACAATATATTTTACTTTCTAACAACTCCTCCTGACAATTTTACCTTGTCCATCTCACTCTCCTCACATAAATCTCCATTGGCCTCTCATTCCTACTCTTGGGCTGATCTGGTGCCAGCCGCCTCCATGCCACCTGCACGCATCAAGGACATCAAGATGGCGGTGAGCTGCAATGTGCAGGCCCAGGCTGGGATTTTTTTCCCGTCTCACTTCTCCTCCCCCTTCCCCCTAGCCTTTGGTTTTGTTGGGTTTGGGGTTTGGTGTTTTTTTTTTTTTTTTTTGAAGGCTGGATGTTCTCGGAATGCTAACAGACTTCTGTCATCTTGTCCCTCTGTGTCATTGCTGGGGTGAACTTGCTCTGTTTAGGCTTTGTAAAGGTAAGGGGCCCTGTCCCTGGAGGTATTCATAGTGAGGCTCAGCAGGGTTCTGGGCAACCTGATCTAGTTGAGGATGCCTCTGCTGACTGCAGTGGGGACTGGACTAGTTGACCTTTGGAAGTCCCTTCCAACCCCAGACCATTCTATGATTCTATGAAACAGGGATGTCCCTAAAAGACAACAAAGTCACCTGAAAACCCTTTAGTACCGTGGCTGTGATGTGGGTTTTTTTCCTTTTAGTCCTGCAAAGAGTTTCCTGTAAAAGGAAAATGCTGGGCTTGTGCCCATTCCTGTGTCTTTGTAGTGCCCAGAGGAGCCTGGAAAAAAGAGGTGGGCTCTTTCTTTTCTTTTTTCTTTCTTATTTTCCTTTTATCTTCTCTCTCTCTCTCTCTCTCTCTTTTTTTTTTTTTTTTTTTAATCTGTGTTTATTTCCCATCTTTTAGTCAGGTTTTATTTGACTTCTTTTTGCTGAATGACACTGTGCAATGGGAAAAGTAGCAACTAGCAGTATTGGAGCTGCTTGCTGCCCTAGAAGATGAAACCTGCATGACAAAAGTGGTGCAAGATTGTCACCCATCGGGTAACAGCCCATGTAAGCTGCTGAGGTGGCAAAGTGTGTTCAGGGTGAAGTCTCTTTGATTCTTTTGGTTGAGGACAAAGCATCTTCCTTCCTCAGTTCTGTGCAATCTCAAGGAACTTATCAGGAAATTCAGGGGATACTATCTTGCTGTCCCAAATATTTATAGTTTAAAAATCAAAACCTTCTTGAAGAAGACATACAACTTGCAGCCCTTTTGTGTCCATCAAAGCCAAGACTCAAAACTTCTCTTTCCTTTGTAGGTCACCTCTAAATTGGCTATAATGTCTAGCTTAATACTTTTATTCTGTGGAAAGAGGCTTAGGGTGATCTGATCTACTTGCTTGGCCCTATTTCTGCTCCACTTCATCCAGTCCTTTTTTCCATATGATTTCTCTACTGTTTATAAAACATTAAGAATGTGCATATTATTTAATCCAAGTTCTTAAAATACTTTCTTTCAGAAGCCGTTGCAGTCAGATAGCAGTACAAGGTGTCATTAAGTAGTAAACACCTAGTTCTTTCTGGTGTTTTTAATTTAAGGCAAATCACTAGTAGAAAGTCTTCAGCTCAGTACTTTAGAGTCAAAAGTTTGTACTGTTGTGGGATTAAAAAAAAAAACCCAAACCAAAAAAACAACCACCAACCCTGATAGGTTTTTTCTTTGCATTTGAGTTTTAAGTCGTCTTTAGCAGCCAGGTCTTCTGTGTGACCAGGAGGGTCAAGAGTGTGCTTTTCCCATTAAATGGAAACTGAAATGCTCCTGTAAACCTCAAGAGTCATTTACTGTGAGAGTTAGCCCTGATGCTTACTGGAGAGCCCTTGGATAGGAGCCCCTGTTCTCAGGAACTGAAGATGTGTAGTGGCTACCTCTAGAAGCTGCAGCACTGTTTTCCCACACAGCAGGAATTTGTATTGAGTGGTGGTGTTTTTTCCTGTTGCTCAGTGGGAGTTCTGAGCAGCTCTTCTGGTCAGCTTTCTACCAGGGAACAGCAGGGGAACCCTGGGAGTATCTGTTACAGAGGCAGTGCAGTGAGTAGGCTGAAGTACAATGACCCCCATGAACTCTCTCTGTCAGCTTGTTCTTCCGTGCCGCTTCCTAAAGTTCTTCTTGCCAGAGCTTTCCTCCTTTGTTTTCTGTTAAGCAAGCCCACATATTAGGACACGAGGAGAAACAATATCACTTCTGCCAGATATTGATTAGTGTCTGCCGTGGAAGGCCTGAACCAGCCAGAATAGGCCTGAACATTTCCTGGCTTGCCCAGACATGTTTTTCTCCTTCTGCTGATGGGAGAAGTAACTGTGGGAAGGAAGACAAAGAGGCCTGGTGCCACCATGTCTGTGCACGCTTGTTTAGAGCGTACCCACACAAGTCTATACACTTGTTTGTGTTCTGCTCTAAAAGGTAAAAGCAAGTCCTGGCTTTACCTAATATAGTTAAGCTTGGCTAATCTGCGTCCAAAGGCCCATTAGACTCAGGCTACATTGATAAGAGATGAGCAGGTAGAGACTAAGTGCTTGCTGCTGCTGCCATTGTGTTCTGCCTTCATGTGCTCTCTGCTTCTGGCAGTGTTCTGCCACAGTGCCTCATTGCATCCTGCCATGCTATGCTAAGCTATAAGCTAGCCCTGCTACATAGTAACAAACCCTAATGCTTTGGGTTTGTCTGCCTGAAAACTGCTTTGAGTTTACCAGGAATATGCACCAAATGCCTCCATGTGATAGGCTTGCTTAGCCAGCCTGACACCTGCCAGTCTTCTGACAAGACTGCACATCTGCAAGCCTCCCTGCTGAGTCTGGAGCCAAGAGGAACCAGGACCAGGACAGAGATTGTCTACTTCTCTTCCAACACCCCTGCTAAGAGCCTGGGAAAGATCAGAAGCCTCAACAGCTAAGATGACACTAACAGAATTCCCTGCAAGTGGAAACTGTAGTCAGCCCCAAAAGTCAGGAAGTAATATTTTGTGAGTAAATACTCAAAACCTCTTTTGCAAATCTTTAGCAAAACTGTAAGAAATTCTTTAATTGAACCGTAACCCTCTGCTTTAAACAGAAAGAAGCCTCTTGAGTCCATCTAGTGGGCAAGCAGTATATTGACTGCAAGAACTTCTCTGCCAGTTCAATTGAGTTTAATGTTGTATTCTTGCTAGCTATTTGTTCTAGTTCCAGTTATTCCTTTGTATAGCGTTTCCATGCCGTTTGCATAGATCAATTATTATTAAAAATTACTGGGCAGGTAGCGAGAGTTTTTAATATCAGAATTAATAAACAATACTAAATGTGAAAAACTCCTCTATCTTGCATCATTAATTAATACCCTCCATTACAGTGCCTCACAAGCCCTTTTCAGCTGGAGCCAGTTAGCTTCAGTGCCTGTCAGATGTTGTCCTGCAGAGCATGGCCTGCTCCTAGGTGCACCCTGCTTCCTCCAGTGCTATGCGCTAGGGCAGTGTGTTCAACATGTGGTCCAGTCAGCTCAGGGAGCCTGTGAGAAATGGGACCATTACAGTTTAAAAAAAAAATCTGCATCAGCCTGAAACCTCCTTGTGGAGATACAGATACCATCTGCCCCAGGGATTGAAAGCAGAGGGCTGTGAGGTGACATCCTGTGACAGAAATCAAAGCTCACAATAGTCTGCTGAAATCAATGGCAACATTTGCCTTGGTTTTAGAGGATGTGAAGATTTAACTCTGTGATTTAGTCAAGGCTCTTCTGGCTTTACCAGGCAGCCACAGTCCAGGAAGAGGGGCTGGAAACTTAAAGAACTTATCAGAACCTCAGAGAAAGGTGCAATGGAATAGCTGAGTGCTTTCTAGCACAGGCTGCAGTTCTGGTTTGCATACAGCTTGGATGAGTGTGCTTCTCTCTGTCTGTCTCAGCACACAACCAGTGACCAAGACGCACGCTGGCAGAGCTGGAAGGGCTGATGGGTTAGTGCTTGTTTGTCATATTGGATGTGTAGCTTAGTTGTGCCTGAGGCTGTTGAACAAGCTGCAACTGGTAGCTCACCACCCACACACTGTGGTGATGGGCACTAGAAAAATGCTTGAGCAATGGACTACTTCTCCTTTTATCTGCTTCTTTCCTCCTCCCTCTAGTGCCCTAGCGGCAAAAGGCTTCGCGTCTGTCTGAGGGCTGAGGCAAGCCTTTGGCGACGGCAGGGATATGGCTTTGGACGGCAGCACCGAGGCAGATTGCTAGCCAGGGACTGACTTCTTGTGCACAAGGCCCTCTCTGCTCTCTCTTTGATCACCCTGCTCTCAAAACAAAACGTATCTCTGAACTTCAGGACGTGTCTTCTTTCCATTTTTCATAGCAAGAGGGCAGCTCGAAACAGCGTTCTGTTTCCGCATGATTCATAAAGGAAGCGGCTGAGACATGCCAGGAACTATGCTGACAGAGGCAGATGAAGTTCTCCCCGTGGTGCCAGGGCTCTCTCTGTAAAGTNGCCGGCTCGGTGGCCACGCCGCCGGGGCCCGGCAGAGGGCGGCCGTGGTCCGGCAATGCTGCAGCGCTGGCCGGCGGCCCCTGGGAGCGCGGCCGGAGCCCTGCCGGCTCGGCGGCCCCCGCCGCATTGAGGCCGACCGAGAAGCGCCGGTGGCAGCAAAGCGGCCCCCAGCGGAGAGCTTCCCGTCCGGGCAGAGGGCAGCCGGGCCGGGTGGTGGAGCTGCCCGCGCTCCTAGCCCTGCTTTTCTTCGGCGGCTACCCACGGCACGCTAAACAGGACTTTGCTGTCTGTCTTTAGTGTTCGTTTTAACAAGCCACCGTAACTGCCGCCCTCTCCCCTGGCTGTGTTGCTGGCCCTCACACCTCCCTGAGCACTCAGCAGCGAACCTCGGATCCTGCACACTCTTCTCCTGGCACCTGGCTTGAGGCTGAGTGCGCAATGTAAGTGCGTCTAGAGCTCTCATGAGCTGTGGACATTAAAAGATTTCAAGGACATTTCCCCCCATTCATCCCCGTTATGTCCCCTGCTAAAATAGGTTAACGGTGTCTAATTAACCACTGCACATTGTCATGCTGCATAAAGATAGCATCCTGGCTGTTCTCTGAGCCCTGCTACTTTATCTCCATTTAGATCTCCACAGTAGTCCATTAAATGAGAAAGAAACAGTTTAACAGAACTGATGTCTACATTAGAACTGTCTTTCACCCTTCACCACAGAAGTTGCTGGCAGGTCCAAGGGAGATAAACTGTACATTAAGGATGTGGAGGGGAAAACCTCAATTTTGAGGTTTAACCCCCTCATTAATGTGGAGCGAGATTCCTGCTGTCCAGAACTGAGCAAAAACAACACTCTTGAGTAAGATCAGATCTATAGCATCTGCTGTAGGACACAGCTAAGAGAGAATTAGGTATTCTGTGCTAGGAGCTATGTAACATAGGGTTACATGGTGCCTGTTGGAGTCTCGTGATGGGTTTCTCGGGTATTAAGCACCCTGAAATAGAGAAGGGTTCAGCAGCTGGCTAAAGACAGAGGATAAAAGCTGGGATTTTGGTTATATTTGGGAATCATAGCCAGCCATGCACTGAAATGGAATTTAAATGGAGCTGTCCAGGTGATGGGGTTGATCCATGTTCTTTGGCCCTCTAGATGTAGTGAGTTTATCAGAAGAAACGAAAAGAACAGAGGCATTACTGTCTTACCAAAAGTGGGGTTGGCTGGTGTATAATGCAGCGGACTGAATGCATTTCTGAGCACTGCTCTTGGGATTGTGTTGTTTTGTTTGTCCTTACCTGAGTGGGCGTATAGTTCACACACAACTGCTCATTTTGTAGGTGCTTGTTGCTGCTCTCCCTGGGCTGTGCCTCCAGCTGGAGCAAGCAAACCAGGGCATTGCACTTACTGTGTCTGAGGACCTAAGAAAAGCGTAGAAAATCTGTCTATGCTGTCTTGAATTTACAGTCTGATACTTTCCCTATCTGCTTTCACTCGCCACTGGAAAACTGTGCCTGTGTGTTGAATAAAGAGGACACTGTGTACCCAGGCCTGATATTCCTGAAAGATTAAATGTTACCCTCAACATGTTGCAATTTGCGTTAATAAGTTGAGCTGGTTCTCAGGAAGAGGTGCTCCACAATGCTTAAAGCAGTGTGATAGCTCCAGGAAGAAGCCTGTGGGGCTTCCCACAGTGCTTCCAGAGCAAAGAGGCAAGGAGGTGACTGGTTCTGGAGGAATATAGCTTAGGTCTAGGCTAAGTTTATGGAATGGACAGGGTTGGAGGCAGGGCAAGTTTTGAGAATCTGTTAATGACTCCTTACTATCTTGAAGGGTAAAGCTTGTCTTTCCTCTCAGGGTCACTTCATTAGGTAGATTTTGGAACTCTGTGCCTCTGGGATTGACATATGACTGTCCTCCCCGTGGGCCACCTAGATACTTGTTGTGACAAGAAGCTCAGGAAAAAGAAACAAAAATCATTTACAGGGATAGCAGGAGTAACCCTCTTCTTAGAAGAGCAAACATGTGGAGTGTTTCACTTCTGACTGGGAACAGGAGATGAGCAAGGGTGTAAGAAATGTGAGTACTGAGAAATAGAGTGTAACTTGGGGGCTGGACAGTTATCAAGAGTAACAGGATCATGCTAAGAAGAGGAGATTGGACCTCCACTGTGCAAGGCTGTGCAAAGCCATCATTTGGGATGTTTCAGCTCAGTGAGGGCAAGGCTCTGCTGTCAGGGATGGGATACAGTTCTGTGAAGGCAGAAGGGAGGGATAAAATAGGAGAAATCTTGCATCACCTTTCCATCTCTGTCTAAACTCCAGATTCAGAAATCTAGATCAGAGATTCTAAACTGCGGTGAGGGTGAGTGCTGGTGGTAGGTGCTCTGAAACAATGTTTCTTTCTCTGTAGTATCAGGGGCTTCGCCACTGGGAAGAAAGATGGAGCTGGACAATTACTCCTTCCGGGAAGAGCTCTTTCCTAAATTCCCCAACTCCATTGCACTTCTGCCTCTTCTGATGAGTAGAAGGACGCAGATAAAGCTGAAAGTCCAGATGCAGATGTCACCTACACAGCTGCAGCAGTGAATGCTACTGGGCTCAAATTACCAATTAATCTTTAGGTTCTCACAGACTGCAAGCCTCAGGAGGAGCAGTGGAGAGTAGGGGGTCTTCTCATAGCTAAATGTCCTCTCCGCTCTGCTCCTTGCTCTTAGAAAAGTACTTCACAGGAGAGCTAGACAAAGACCATAACCTGCTACAACAGAGAGCAGGGGAAGAGACCCTTGTCTCCATCTCATGGAAGGGCTTTGAAAGCTGCAGTGCAAGGCACTGAAACAACTTCTGTTATGTATTGGTGTGTCCTGGGACAGTGCATGTGGTAGGAGAGAGCCCTATGTGTTCTTTGTCATGGCACCCTGACTTCAAGGGAATGGAGAATATTTATTCCCAACACATAGAGAATGAAACTTCACTTTGCAAAATGGCCAAAGCAATCAGGGAGTGATGGAGTATCTGCTAAAAAGAAACCTGGCATTTAATTAACTTTTCAAAGTGCTGGTTCAGCAACCTCCATGTTTTACATTTTGAATATTGAACAAGCGTCCCTAATCGGGACTGAATTACTTCTGGGCTTGCTGGGGTGGAGAGCAAGGGAGCTGCCATTTGCCAGTGCCTCTCCTCCACGTTATGATTATGAACTCCTGTTAACTCAGCCAGATCAACGCTGATTTACTGCAGCAGCAGCAGCACGCGTGACCTGATCTTAGGTAGCTCAGATGGTGCTCCTAACGTACAAAGGCAACCAGGTAATGATCCTGTTGATCTGTCGGACCTAGGTAGACAAAGTACATCGCCGCCGCCATGCCCTCCCAGCCCCGAGCCTGCGCAGGGCCGCTTGCCCCCCGGCGCCGCTGGTAACCAGGGCGGGCTGCGCTCAGTGCGCCCCGACCGCANCTTCTTTCCTCCTCCCTCTAGTGCCCTAGCGGCAAAAGGCTTCGCGTCTGTCTGAGGGCTGAGGCAAGCCTTTGGCGACGGCAGGGATATGGCTTTGGACGGCAGCACCGAGGCAGATTGCTAGCCAGGGACTGACTTCTTGTGCACAAGGCCCTCTCTGCTCTCTCTTTGATCACCCTGCTCTCAAAACAAAACGTATCTCTGAACTTCAGGACGTGTCTTCTTTCCATTTTTCATAGCAAGAGGGCAGCTCGAAACAGCGTTCTGTTTCCGCATGATTCATAAAGGAAGCGGCTGAGACATGCCAGGAACTATGCTGACAGAGGCAGATGAAGTTCTCCCCGTGGTGCCAGGGCTCTCTCTGTAAAGTACCTGGAATCCTCCTGCCTCTCGCCGTGCGGCCCTGCCGCTGCAGCGGTGCGNCAGTGCCTCTCCTCCACGTTATGATTATGAACTCCTGTTAACTCAGCCAGATCAACGCTGATTTACTGCAGCAGCAGCAGCACGCGTGACCTGATCTTAGGTAGCTCAGATGGTGCTCCTAACGTACAAAGGCAACCAGGTAATGATCCTGTTGATCTGTCGGACCTAGGTAGACAAAGTACATCGCCGCCGCCATGCCCTCCCAGCCCCGAGCCTGCGCAGGGCCGCTTGCCCCCCGGCGCCGCTGGTAACCAGGGCGGGCTGCGCTCAGTGCGCCCCGACCGCACCGCGCTCAGCGCGCCAGAAAAACACCACTATCAATGGTTGTTTAGTCTGGAGAAGAGGAGGCTCGGCGGCGACCTCATTGCTGTCTACAACTACCTGAAAGGAGGTTGTAGCCAGGCGGGGGGTGGTCTCTTCTCCCAGGCAACCAGCAGCAAAACGAAGGGACACAGTCTCACGTTGTGCCAGGGGAGGTATAGGCTGGGTGTTAAGAAGTTCTTGCCAGAGAGAGTGATTGGTATTGGAATGGGCTGCCCAGGGAGGTGGTGGAGTTGCCGTCCCTGGAGATGTTCAAGCAAAGACTGGATGAGGCACCTAGTGCATGGTCCAGTTGATTGGATAGGGCTGGGTGATAGGCAGGACTGGACAAACTTGGGATCTCTTCTAACTTAATCGATTCTATGATTCTGTGATCTTCATTCTTTAATGTGTCAGCTTCTCTACTTGGGTAAGGTGAGCTTTAGCTGCAGCTGATGGTAAAGGGGTTTCAAAAATAGGTGAGAAGCTAAAAATGCAGGAAGTATGAGTCTTGCTATGCCTGAGCATTGCCATCTTTCTGGACTGAAATGATTCTACTTCAATCTGAGGCACTCAGGAACTTTTTGTTATGGTGATTTATTGGTCACTTGGAACTTTTTAAAGCTGCGATGTGTTATATTTGACCTGGCGTAGGAACTGTTTTGCACAGTGACAGTGATACAGGGAAAGGTGCAGTTTTAAAATTCTCTTTAGCCTTTTCTAAGCATAGACCTGTCCTTCTCTTGCAGATCAGGAAGAAAGCATGGAGAAGACGTAGAAGAGTAAGTTCCCCTTCTTGCTGAGACTTCTTCCACAACTTTTAGATCTGATCTCACGGAGAAGGAGCACACAACTCAAAGCGCCACTACACCAAGATCTGAAACTTGGGAAGGGTACAGAGCCTTGCATGAATTCATGTCATGTGTCCTAAGTTGGGGCAGGGCTGTTCACTCTGAATTTCCATGGGTTATGGGGTGGGCGATGTCTCTGTCACTCCCACATGACAGAAAGAAGGAAAAGTAGAAAGCATCCACTTTCCTCAGACCCACCCCAGGACCTACTGTCTGCAACCTGGGAGTTTGTCTCAGATATAAGGCAGCCTGCTTGAGCACTCTAAGCTGAGATTTCTGCTGATTCCAGGAGTAAGGGGGATGGAAGAAGGTCAGTCTGTAGGCTAAGTGTACCTGGGAACTCTCCCCTTGAGAGGCCATGAAGCTTCTGGGGAGGAATGGGACACAACAAGCTGTTTCTCTGGACTTACAGTTGAAAATCTTTATTCCTTGTGTTTTGCTGCAGCCATCGTCTCAGACAGCAGAGCCTGGAGACATCAGATGATGGAGGAGGTAAAGTATCAACTACTTGACTGCAAAAAGTGTCTTCTTGTATATCTGGGGGTTCTCCAGTAAAGGGATCAGAGACATCTTATGAGAAAGTGCAAGGAAATGAATGACCCTGAGGGTAACCCAAATGCGGAAACTGTTACCTCTCCTCAGATGCCGAGTGAGGGAGAGACAGCAAAGGAGACAGAGAAGAGGATGAGGAAGTGAACATGCTGTCTAATTCTGGCTTCTCCTTAACACAGAGTGATAAACCATGTTTGAGAAGAAGGGAAGTGTTGAGGACATGATTTCCTCTGTGATTACCTCCACATATAGTGTGTATAGTGGACTTGGACAAAAAGAGAGCTAAAAGAGCAATAAAAAGTTAAGAGCAGGGGAAGAAATCACTGCTGTCCCTTAGTTTAGGTGCTAGTATGCTCTACTTGAAGCCTTTCTTATGGTAAGAACCTTGTCTTCTTCCCATCAAGGCAAGTACCTGCTCTGCTCCCCTGGGGTCTTGACCATGAAGGAATTGCTAGAGGAGGTGATTCTGCCCCTTTACTCTGCTCTCATCAGACCCCATCTGGAGTCCTGTGTGCAGTTCTGAAGCCCCCAGCACAGGAAGGACATGGAACTGTTGGAGTGGGTCCAGAGGAGGCCACGAAGATGATCAGAGGGCTGCAGCAGCTCTGCTCTGAGGACAGGCTGAGAGAGTTGGGGCTCTGCAGCCTGGAGAAGAGAAGGCTTCCAGGAGACCTTAGAGTAGCCTTCCAGTATCTGAAGGGGGCCTCCAGGAAGGCTGTGGAGGGACTATTGACAAGGTCTTGCAATGACAGGACAAGGGGCAATGGGTTTAAACTGGCAGAGGGGAGATTTAGACTGGATGTTAGGAGGAAGTTGTTTGCAGTGAGGGTGGTGAGACACTGGCACAGGTTGCCCAGGGAGGTTGTGGCTGCTCCCTCCCCGGTGGCGTTCAAGGCCAGGGTGGATGAGGCCTTGAGTAACCTGTGCTAGTGGGAGGTGTCCCTGCCTCTGGCTGGAGGTTGGAACTAGATGATCTTTGAGGTCACTTGCAACCTTACCATTCTATGAATTCTTAATTTAGAAAGTCTGCTTGCCCTAACCTCATATTATAGATCATATGCCAACCATAGGCACTGGTGAGTAATCCCAGCCCTGCACAGGCTGCTGTCAAATCTATGAAACTCCTGACTTAACATTCGTTTTCTGTATTGAGTGCATCACTTGCTTGGCTGAGATTGGATAAGATCCACAGTATAAATTTTGAGGTGAGCACTAGAGAACTGTGGGGAGCACAGGAATTCATTAAGATCTTTAGGAACTACCTCAGTTTTCAGAGGCTAAGAATTTATAGCAGTATCTTAAAAATTTCATCTGTAAAATATCACCAAGCATCAGAATAATTACCGGGAGTCACAAAGGATCAGACTTCAGTATGTTTAATGAGATTAAATGAAGACTTATTTGGCTCTTCTAGACAGATTAAGCATTGCAACATATGACTGCCAGAAGTGGCATCTTTATAGCATTGGCATCTTCAGAATAGACTCAATTTTTCCCCTGGGAGGTTTCTTGGGCTTCTTAAATTTCAGCATATGGCACTGAGGCTGATAGTCTGTTCTGTAAAGCTCTTTGAGTGTTTCCATACGTGCTGTCCTTCTTGTTGAACCTTGATCTTGCATTCAGAGTATTATTATACTCTAACCAGGCATAAAAAAGCTTACTGCGTGTTTGCAGCATGTGGCTTGCACAGCTCCGAGACCTTGAGTAATCAATACAGAATAGAACTGATGCAGAATGTGGTATGAAAATGTGACACTTCACTTACTTATCTGTGCTTAACTTATGGTTAACAGTTGAATTTGGATTGTTTGCAAAGCAGAGTTAGTCTTTGGATTAAATCTATGTATTCAAAGAAAGATCCCACTGATCTAATGATGGTTCCTACCCAGGCGGTTTCAGTCAGATACACTAGGCTGTGGATCTCATTTACAGGTGAAAAATCTCTAAATAGATCAGTCCATGCCATGTTTGTAGTTCTTTTTCCACAGGGAGATACTATTTCCTCCACCTACATCACAACAACCTCATGGCAAGCTACAGGTTTGGGGATGTGTGGTTGGAAACTGCAGCTTAGAGCGGGAGCTGGGGGAGCTGGTTGCCTGCTGACTGAACATGAGTCAGCAGTGTGCCCAGGTGGCTAAGAAGACCAGTGGCATCCTGGCCTGTGTTACAAACACTGTGACAAGCAGGAGCAGGGAGATGATCATCCTCCTGTGCTCATCATTGGTGAGGCACACCTCAAGTATTGGGTTCAGTTGTGGGCCACTCACTACAAGAAGGACCTTGAGCTGCTGGACTGTGTCCAGAGACGGGCAGTGAGGCTCATGGGGGACCTCGAAGGACCTACAAGGAGCGTCTGAGGGAACTGGGGATACTCAGTTTGGAAAAGAGGAGGCTGAGGGGAGACCTCATTGCCTTCTACAGCTATCCAAAGGGAAGCTGGAGCAAGGAGAGGGCAATCTCTTCTTGGTGTCAAGTGACAGGACTAGAGGTAATGGTTACAGGCCACGCCAGGGAAGATTTAGGCTGGGTATTAGGAACTATTTCTTCGTTGAGAAAGTTATCAAACATGGGAATGGTCTGCCCAGGGTAGTGGAGGAGTCACCATCCCTGCAGGTGTTTAAGCAGAGTGTGGACCTGGTGCTTAGGAACATGGTTTAGTGTCGACCCTTCAGTGCTGGGTCAAGGGTTGGACTGGATTATCTTGGAGGTCTCTTCCAACCGAATGTATTCTGTGATTCTGGGGGAGGAGTTTTCCATGTGTGCTCAGTAATTACAGTGAAGAAAAGTGACATTTAAACAAACTCCAGAACCTGAATGAGATTTCTTTTCTTTTTTTTTTTTNTTTTTTTTTTTTTTTTTTTTTTTTTTTTTTTTTTTTTTGAACAATCAGAATGATACAAATAACTACCCAGAGTAGGAGGCAGGAAGTGCAGTAAGTTGAGCTGTATCAGCCTTTCCATTCACACAGAGTTGCACTTGGGCTTGTGTCCTTAACTGTAACTGCAAAGCTCAGATTCTAAACATGCAGAAATCAAGGCATTGGTGTATGGATCCCCAAGGATGGGTCAGGGTTAGTGTGTGCTGCATAATGCCTTAGCTTGTACACCTTAATATGAACAGGCGCAGTTGCGTAATGATTGCTGCTGTCAACCAATACATTTGGATCGCCTTCCTTTAACCTATTAGAAAGCTGAGCTGCACCATTCCATTAACATTGTTTGTCCCCTGCCCAACCTTTTCATTAGAAGAACGAAGGACAAAACTGTGTGCCCTCAAAAAGGTATTCTTGTGTATTTGAAATGTGCTCAGTTAAGATTGTTTATACATCGTTAAGACCCAGAGACTCAGAATTTTGATTCTGTTGGAGAAAGTGTTTAAAAAAAAAAAAAAAAGGGCCTAGAGAGAGCCCGGTTTGGCATGTAGAGAATGAAGTTTGTATAGTCAAGGAGGTATTAATATGCCTCATAGTTTCAGAAATAAAAACAGAATGTAGAATCATAGAATTGTCAGGGCTGGAAGGCGCCTCAAGGATCATCTGATTTCAACCCCACTGCCCCATGGGCAGGGACACCTTACACTAGATGGGGTTGCTCAGATCCACATCCAGCCTGGCCTTAAAGACCAGGGATGGAGCTTCCACCACCTCCCTGGGTAAACTGTTTTGGTGTGTGGTTCCTCAGCTCCGTGGAAGTTCAGGAGGAAAGGACAGTCACTTCTCAGGCTGTGTGGAAAAACTGAAGTAATATGGGAAGCTGTGAGACAGGCACATGCAGTTTCAGCCATTCCTTTGAGTTGAGGGTAAGCAAGTATTTCCATTTGCCTGGAAAACATCCAGGTTAGAAAGACTTTTGAAAAAGCACAGTCATTCCAGAAACAGGTCTGGAGTGTTTAGATGATGGATACTTGTGGGGGCTTCTTACAGCACTTGCTGTGAGCTTAGTGCCCATCCTCCTGAAGACACACTGGGACATGCTAGTACGTTGCCATAGCAAATGGATATCACATCTTTGGTAGGTGTTTTTGTGTCCAACTAGTCATATGGAGGCCCAGCCCTCTGTGTGGTGGGAAGCCTGCTTTAGCAGGATTTAATGCATCACAACTTGAGGAATAATAAACTTTCAGAAGCAACACAAAAGTGTTTAATTCCTAAAGGACAAGCCTAGTTGAGTCACTTTTGGCCAGGGGCAATCGAGGGCTTAATGCTGTGTATGTAGCAATCTGGGCAATCTGAGAGAGAGAGGAGTTTGAGGGTAATTGCTCAATTTTCTGTCCGTGTCAACAGGGGAAATGAGCAGCAGTGCCTGAACACTGTATTGCAGAGAAACTGCATGAGATGGGAGATGGGAGATGGGAAACTATCAGCAGAATTTTAAAAATGCTATCTGCAGAGCACTGCTTTTCTGTAGCAGCCAACAGCTTCTTCCTTTTCTGTAGCAGCAAGAGCTTCTTACAAGCCTAGACTATTCTTTGTTATGAGGTGGGAGGGAAGGCAGAACAAACCAAGTTCACATGGAAGGGCTTTCCCCTCCCTTTGCTGCATTCTTCAGTGGGGGAGCAGAATCTCTGCTTTGCCTTTGCTTGAGTGTTTCATTTGGTTTTACTGAGCTTGTGTGTCTCCTTCTTGCATGCAGCTACAAAGGGCTGTTACCTGTTGGGGTGAGAAATGCTGTATTTTCTCCTGAACCCTCATCAGAAGCCTACTTTGTCCTCTTGGCTGTAAGTGTCTTTGTTGTTTCTTTCTTGTCCACCAGCTCTGTATTGCTGAGTTGCACTATTCCAGATGCCTGTTTCCTCACTGCATAGCCCTCGGATTTTTCTCCTCGGCGCTCTATGGGATGCTCGTTAGCTAAGGTTCTCATCTCTCTCCCAGCTGTTCTTTCCCCATAGAATATTGCCCCATCTTCAGATGTTGCTCCCCCCCTTCTCTCTGTTACCCTTGGGATGCACAGCTCCTAGAACAGGGCTCTTCTTGGAAGATTGGGATGTGATGTATGATCCTCTGTCTGCAAGAACAACGGCTTGTTATTTTAAAGCAGATAGTGTGTGTGAATGAGACAGCTGATTGAAATGAAAGCTTGGCTGTGCTACACAGACAACCCAAACCTGACCTGCAGGTGAGGAAAGCTGCCTGGAGACAGTCACTAGATCTGTGCCCTCAAGGCAAAACTCCTTCCTGCCTACTGGGAAACCTCCTCAAGGAAGCAGAGCTGACGATTAGACTTCTCTATACAATGTCAGACCTCTAGAAGGATTTCTTACCCTTCTGGCATGTGCCAGCAGCTCCTTTGCATTTGATCAGGATGGGATGCACAGCAGAGGAGGAAGTGACCATATGCCATGGCGTTCCCGTGTTTCTAGGGGGGTGACGTCTGTCTGTCAGGTGGGAGACAGCCCTCACAGGGCATCAGACACCTGGAATTCTCAGCCATAAAATGCCAAACAACTCAAGCTGCATGTGAATATGCACCAGTGATGAAATTGCTCCAAACAGAGCTGAGAATAGAGCACAGTGTTGGATTATTGTTGTCTCTGTCATTCCTGATAAAGTTTGCTAGTTGCTTCCCTGGTGAGCTGCAGTTTTTACAGAGTACACCGAGGGTGGTGGATTCCAGGGAGCATGAGCTGCAAGGTGAGAGGGGGGAATTTGCAGGAGCAACCAGGGCTATGTTCAGCAGGTATTCCAGAAGCTCAGGGGGCAATGGTGAAGTGGTTTGGGGAGAGCTAAATGAACAAAAAGCTCTGAGCATCAGAGTAATGGAGATGTAAAACAGTGTTTTAGAAGTGGTGTGAATGGGCTGAAGAGGCCTGAGGTGAAAAGTGACAGTGACTGCTGAGTTTCTGGGATTCTGCACTGTGACTCTGAGTGTGGATATGTCAGTACTCCTTCTCTTGGCTGCTCCCCTAATGTGCTACCTCAAGTCTCTGTGCAAGGTCAGTGAAGGGAAAACTTAGATGAACTTGAGAGCTTCTACTGAGCTGTTGGTCCAGTGACTGCTGGCATTGTGATCTAGAGCTTCTGGTGTTACAGGAAAGCACAGCCACAGTGGTCAGGGGGAGCAGGGAGTATGTCTCAAGGAATATGTCTGATGGCCTGTTAGAAGCAGCCTCCCCCTGGCCAAGGGACAGCGGACAATTTAATTGCAAGGAAGCACACAGAGCTTGTCAGGAGCTGAAACTGATGGTGTGGGTAAGCATCTTCCCTCGCTGAGTTCTGCGATATGGTCGCTACATAGTCATAGTGGGTCTGTGATTGCTGAGTCCATAAGTGTAGTTGACGGACTAGGTTTACCTAAAATACCCTTTAAGAAAAAGCTCTTGAAAGATGATTACAGAATTGAGACACCATCATTTAAAACTGCCTGAGGCAAACTCCTTTGAAAATTGCAGCAGTGGAGGGACAGAGAGTGAACCACGTAGCCCCTGATTGTAGTGCGGTTCCCTCAGGACCCATCCCCCCTCCCCCTCAGTTTCTCATCTGATACGAGAGAGAGCAGCAGTAAGATTCCTCATCTGTCTTATGAAAATCTGATTCTGAGCGGCTCTGATCAAACCTGGCTGGCTGTCAGCAGCGGTGGCCTTGTGTGGAAGGAGGGAGGCTTCTGAGGAGTTGCTGGATGTGGAAGTGTCATGGGTGCTGCCGATCAAAGAGGTATTTTTTTAATAAATATATATAAGAAAAAAATTTAAAAAAAAAAAACCCTGAAGATTTAGCATAAAAGAAATGTAGTTTGTCTTGTTTTTCAAGCGTAACATGGAGAGGATGAAATAGAATCAGACATGCCTGCTCCCGAGCATACTTCCACAGGAGCATCCTGAGAAGCTGCTTTCTCTGTCACAGCAACGCTCTAATGCAAAATCACTCATCTCCAGTGTTATTGAGGAGGGGTTTGTGTTTCTGAGTTCACCAGACCCTCCCTGGGCACCTCACACCTTGTCATCTGCTGCCCCACCACCTTCTGAGTGTGTTTCAGCAGGGGAATACTGCAAAGGAATGGAACAGCCTTTGAAAAGGGGAGAACAGATGTTGCTGAAAAGGAGGGCAGGCACAGTGCTCTGCCAGGGGTCTGTGGTAAGGCTAGGAGATGTCTTACCACTCTAAATGTTGATAACCTCAGTAATATAGTGGACTCCGTGTCCTGAGCCTGGCCTCCAGTTTCTCCTGCTGATGGTGAACAAACATATGCATTAAGAGATTCCTTAACTCTAAAGCCATTTGTGTCTGCTCTTCTTGCACAATATGAGCCATGGACTGCTGCCTGTTAAAGCTCTTCACTGAGCCCAGTGACTCACCTGGTAGGGCTGTCCTGTCTCTCTTAACACTTCCCAGGGGTTGAGACTGGGCAGAGGCTTTGTGTCAGTAGCAACCTTGGGAGGCACCAAATATGCCTAATGCCTGTCCTTAGCAAGGTGTCAGGTGAGGAAGAAGCCATGCCATGTCAAGAAGGCTGTGAAAGCAACACTAGCAAAGTAAGTAGAGTATCTCATGGATCACCTGACCTCCCAGCCAGTCATCTGCCTAGCTGACACTATCATCAGAGCTTGATGGCTGAAGAAAAGGATGTTTTGTCTGATGCAATTCAAATGCATAATTCTTGAGGCAAGGCTGGAGGGCCAGTGCTGAGCCTGCAGCATGACCTCCCCTAGATCCTGTGCCTCCTCTGGCCCCTACTCGCTGGATGACTTTTCCCATCAGCTTGGGCAGGTTGTGCAGTTGCCATTCTTTTCTCAAAAGGGTGCTTTGGGTTGTAGGACACTCAGGTAATCTTCTTGTTTCAGCTTTCAAGGCAGTGCCCTGGTAGGTGTGGTACTATCTGCTTTTCACTACTGTTTTTATCTCCCTGGTGGCTGATCAGGCAGATATGCTGTTCTGTACTGGCCTACTAGTAGGGCAATTTCAGTCAGGGAAAGGCATCCCTAGGAAATTAATATCCAAGCATCCAAAGGAGTGTTCTTTATCCTATCCATTTGCCTGCTGCTTTCCTGAGAAAGCTTCCAAGAGGCTTGAAGCTTGTTTGTGTGTTCAGCAGAAGCTCTGTGTCCCTTGTTCCTTATGTTTTTTTGAAGATTTTTTTTTGCCTGTTGCTTTCCACTTTTTTTTCTTTCTCTCTTTTTTTTTTTTAATTCTCCATTTTTTCCACTTAGAGAGAAAAATTATTTATTGCATTGAGGCGCGCTAATTAAAGCCATTTTCTGGTATTTGGTTACTGAAGTGTTTGATGTCTCTCTGACAAGACCATGAAATGCAGGGAGTGTCCACAGGGACAGAATTTGCTGAACACGGTGCTTTGTAAATGAGGGGACACAGTGTCGCAGCAGCTCATGAATATGAAACGCCCATGATGCTACCTCAGTGGACTTGGGAACACAGATGAATCCTGTCATGTGCTAAATGAGACCAATTTCTTTCACTTAACTTCATCTTCAATCAGACCTTCTTCCATTTGCCTGTTTAAAATTCCCCAAACGTGATGGAGAAGGTAACAGCACTCAGTAAAATAAAGTTTCGCAGCAGTGGAGATATTGTAATTATTGCAGTTTTACATTTAAACTTAAACTAGAGTTAGTTTTGTTCTTATGCCTGCTTAGTGCCAGGGGTCTGGCAGCTCCAGAAGCCACTACCCTCTTTGTCTTCTCTGGATAATATAGAGTATGGACAGGGCAGGCAGCACATGGCCTTGAAAACTCTTGTCCAGTTGAAGGAATCATAGAATGGTGAGGTTGGAAGGGACCTCAAGGATCATCTAGTTCCAACCCCCTGCCATAGCCAGGGACACCTCCCACTAGTACAGGTCACTCGAGGCCTTGTCCAACTTGGCCTTGACCACCTCCAGGGAGGGAGCAGCCACAACCTCCCCGGGCAACCTCTTCTCACCACCCTCACTGTAAAGAACTTCCTCCTAACATCCAGTCCAAATCTCCCCTCTGCCAGTTCAAACCCATTGCCCCTTGTCCTGTCATTACAAGACCTTGTCAATAGTCCCTCCCCAGCCTTCCTGGAGGCGCCCTTCAGATACTGGAAGGCTACTCTAAGGTCTCCTGGAAGCCTTCTCTTCTCCAGGAAGAGAAATGAACAAGTCATTCATGCTTCACACTGAGAACAGGCATGCACTGGTCTTTGTTGGAGGGGCTGGCAGAAGCCCCCCCCAGACTGTGTCCAGCTCTTCTTCCTGAATTTTTTTCAAAGTATCTATAAAATGTTGGAGTCTTGAATATCTTTTGGAAAGAATTTCTATGTAATTGTCTAGATTTTGCTAATACAGAGTAGAGATTGCTCTCTGCAAGGAGTTTGTGAATCTCTCTGTGGAATTCAGTTCCCCGGGTGGCTCTTTAGTTGTGTTTGCTGAGCAGCATTTATAGTCTTCTGCTGAAAGGGCAACCAAGCTCAGGAAAGATTAGACTGTTTCTCATTCCCATACTTGTTTGCCTGATCTTAACAGGGTACCTCTGCACAGTGTGCAAGGATCTTCTTTGACATTGTCCCAGGTTGGGAACTATAGGGTTAAAAAAGTCCTTTTGGGACTTGAAGATTGTTATTCAATCCCACAATTCTGCTATCTCTTCATAAGCTCACAGCAAGGCCAGCTTGTTCTCTTTTCCTCCCCCTCCAGCCTTCTGCCAGGCAGGAGCTGCGTTATCGGGACAAACATGTAAGGATAGGCCTGGTTGGGGCCTGCAGAGGCTGTGTTTAGGCCTCTTGGATGGCAGAGGCATGGAATGGGGAGGACTGGAGCACTGGGGATGATAGATTTAGTTTTGGGTTGGGGGAAAATTCAAGGGGGCTCACTTATGAATTCTGTATCTGCCTTGTAATTTCTATCTGTAACTCTCTCCAGATATAATTCTGGTTTTTTCCTCCAATTCGTTTGAGAGCTTCACTCTGTCGGCTCTTTAAACCCATGACAGACATTATCAGTGAGCAGGTTTTACCAGCTGCCTCCACAAGTCTGTCTGTCTGTGAGGATGCTTTTGTCCCATAATTGCATTTTGCTCCAAGTTTTACCAAGAACTAGGAGTTCTTGCAGGGAAGAGCCAGCAAGATAGCAGCTTCTACTATGTATTGTTCCTAGGTGCAGCGGGAAGATGAGGTCTGTCCCAAGTGCCCAGCAATGTGCATTTCTTGCACATGCCTTTAAAGGACAGCCCAGAGTCCTGGTGCCTGTTGCTGCAGTTTTCCTTTAAATGTCTTTGGGAAGTTTGCTGTAGTTGGAGGCACCTGCTCCTTGTGCAGCTGGGGAGCTGAAAGGCACAGCTCTGCTGAGGCTGGCCAAGCTGTCACTGCCTTTTGCTGTGGCCAGGCTCTCGCAGCAACCCCCGTCCCGCTCAGCCTTCCGCCAGGCAGCCAATTAGTGAGAAATCCCACTGTGTGGCCAGCTCCCAACAGCCACCCTGCCAAGGCCTGGGCTGACCCCTGCCCTGCTGCAGCTGGGTGAGGGCTGCCTCCCACCCCACCGGCCACCGCACCAGGGGTGCATGCAGGAGACCTTCAGCAGGAGAGCAGCTGAGGACCTTCAGCAGGAGAGAGACCTAAGGTCTGACAGGCGGCCGGACAAGGGGCTCTTCCAGGAGACCCTGCCCAGAGCCCTTAGCACCATAGGTGGGAATGTTTCTGCAGCTCCTGAATATTCATTTGGACTGCAAAGCAGGGCAGAGCCAGGCCCAGCCACCTCCTGCCTTCCAGCAGCAGCCTGGCCACACTGCCAACAGAGCCGGGAGCAGCCTGCTTGCTCCAGTGCTGAATGGCCTGGCTCTGTCTGCACCCTTGCAAGTGAAACCTCTTCCTGGAGCTGAACCATCGGCTTCTCCATTGTCTGAGGGCTCGGGCTCTCTGGAGAGCCTTTGTAGCCTTGACTCTTTAAGGGAGATCTGTACTCTGTCCTTGCTTTGCACCTCCAGTTACTTTCCCTTTCGCCTTTTTTATTCTCTCCATTTTTCTTTACAGCACTTTGTCAAATCAAAAAGCATGCAGTGCTCTCAGAGCCTTGCTTCTTTAGCAGGATTCAGTGTGCACCCAGTTCCTCCTTCTCTCCTTTTAGCATCCTTTTTAGCTGGAGTAGCTGTAGCCCATGTACTGGGGATACCCAGTGACCCAGACATCAGCCACTGCAGGGTCACACTGGAAATCATGAAAAGGTTTATGACATTACACACAGGTGCATCTTCCCTAATCTTTGGTGTCTGCCAGACAACCAATGCTTCCTTCCCACTTATGGGAAATGACACCTCACAGCACAGTGTTGTAAGGATAGTTATGTTTATTGAGGGCCAGGTGACAGGGTGGATCACTCCACAAAGCCCTGCACACCTCACTCAGGTAAGGTACTTACACCACAAAACCATACATACTCAGTACGTGGGTAGGATTAGTACAATTAGTTGTAGGAATAGGTGGAGTTACTGCAATCAGTTCTTGGAACTCGTTTCCATAATGTCCTGTCTCCTCACGCGTGCTCATTGCCACCTGGTGGGTGCCTTTTGAGGTCTTTTTGATGAAGGCTCAAAGTCTTCCTCGGTCTGCCCTCGTTACCTTTTGTGGGTCACAGGCTTGGCCAAAGTTTCTGATGTTCTTGTCTTTGAATACAGTATTCTTCTTCTCTATGGGAGTGTTTCTGGCCCTTCTCATGCTTAAACCACCTTCTTTGTGTACACCTGATTGATGATACCTTACACAATTAATGGCTTACCTAGGTTGCTAAATTCTGTATTTTCTATCCCCCTT
>VWYK01005394.1:0-16991 GCA_013399775.1 Semnornis frantzii
AGAGGGAGGGAGGGGATGGCCGCTTGCGTAGGGCGCTTGGTATGAGGGTTCCGGCCTGGCATAAGGCTCTGCGGGCACGGTGGGAGGGGGTCTCTGGGGGACACGGAGGGCGCAGAAAGTACTGTGAGCTCTGGAGGACGTGGAGGGTGCAGAGGGCTCCGGGAGGTCGAGGGCACATGGAAGGTGCGGGGAGTATTGGGAGCTCTGGGGGACGCAGAGGGTGCAGGGGGCTCCAGGATCACAGAAGGTCCCGTGAGCTCTGTAGGGCACAGAGATCCCGGTGGGTACCCAGATCTTCCTGAGACACAGAGGTCCCATGGCAATACCATACAGCAAGAACACAGGTTCAGACCCAGCCCTAGCTCTTCTCCTGCCCATTTCTGCATGCCCCTCAGGAGTTAGGGCCAATGTGAACAGCTCTCTTTGCTCCCCGAGATGTCCCCTCTGGCCAGCCCTCTTCTCCTGGGCCCACTGCTGGGGCCAGTGTCCACCGAGGGGCTTGCTATTCTTATTTCGTTATGCAGGATTTTTCAGGCATGAAATTGGTCTAAGAGGATTATGGCCCATTATCATCAGCAGGAGTGGTTTGCTAGGATTTACAATTAATATGCCAGTGCACCTCAGCAATGCTCTGGAGCACAAGGCCATGCCCATGGGGCACTCGACCCACCACACTGCCTGCTGGAGTTGGGCCAGTGATGCAAGCGGGCAAGCAGAAGTAGGTGCCCTTTTAAGCCTGTTTCAGAGCCCTGGTGCTGCTTTTATCTCCGTCTCTCAGCGAAGTCATCCTTCCCCAGTGGAGAGAGAAACTTGTTCTATTGTTGAGGAGGGTGAAAAACCCATTATCCCCCCCCCCCCCCCCCCCCCCCCCCCCCCCCCCCCCCCCCCCCCCCCCCTCCTCCCCCCCCCCCCCCCCCCCCCCCCCCCNCCCCAATCCACTCTGCACACTGCCTCTGCCGTGATTTACTGCGAGTCGTGGAGGATGTTTTGCTCTATATTACACAGATGCAGCTTAATAGCATGGGGGAGGGAGAGGGACAGGGAGTCCAAGCTCCTGCCTGCTCTGTTTCCGTGTTGATGTAGTGGTGACTCGGGGGAGACAGCTCCGCGCCGCAGTTCCCTCGCTGAGAAGCAGGGATGCTGGCGGCTTGGTGAGGTTCCTGGGTGACAGCTCTGCCAGGGAAGGCAAACCCCGACTGCTACAGCTAAGATGATCGTAATTATGATTATTAATCACTGGGCAGTCAGGATTTAAGGTTGGCCTCCTGCCCTCCTCTCATCCCATAAATCAGTCCAGGATGTTCATGGACACATCACGCGGTGAGGGCACGTGCCAGCCCGCAGCCCTCCATGGAGGTGGGCACAGGGTCACCAGAGGGGCTTTGGGCATAAGGCACTGAATGGCCCCAGACTCCCCAGCCTCTCTGCCAGGCTGTGTCTGTGGAGTGACTCCAAGGAAGCAGTGTCCTGCTCTGGGCATGGTGGCAGGGCCACTCTGGTCCCTCTCTCCCCGGTCTCATCACATAGCTGGTGGAAGAGCCTTCCTTACCGACCCACTTCCCCGTGCAGCCCTCGCAGATGCAGTTGAGTCATGTCCCTCCCTTTCAGGTTATTATTGACTAAGCTCCTGGAGCCTCCCGGTGCTCTCATGGCTCTTCCAGACCCCTCATGGCTTTCCCAGTCTCCCCAGTGCACTGCTGCAGAGCCAGGGTCATCCAGGAGGCTGTTGGTCCATGCCCTGCCTCCCTGCCCTCCTTGGACCACTCTCTGCCCAGACTTGTTTCAATTCCCTGGGTCTTGAGCATATGTTTGCAGTTAATCCTGTGCTTACATTTTATCCCAAAGAGGAAGAATTGGAGTCTCTGGGCAAATTCTCCTGCTGTTCAAGACAGCTGAAGGGCTCCCTCTAATTCAACCCAGCAGTAATCCTCCCCCTCCTCCTCCTCCTCCTTCTCCCCCCTTGATCACTTCTTTCCTCTCCTCCTTATCCTCCTTGAGTGTTTTTGAGGTTTTACTCCTTTCCTCTGCTCCCTCCCTCCCCACATCCCAGCGAATCAGTGGGAATCCACCTGCTTTTCAGAGCGAAGGAGACCTTGGGTGCTTCCCAAGGGTGCCCACCCCCTCCCTACTCCTGCAACACAAGTGCATAAGGAGCCATTTGGGAGTGCAGTGAGTTCTGATCCGTGCAGGGAATTCTGATCTCTGCAGGGAGCTCTGATCCATTCAGGAAATGATCACCCACCCGGCAAGGCACTGCCCTGGGCAGGTGCATCAGAGAAGAGGGTCCAGAAGAATCCACCCAGAGAGGGGTGTGGATTTGGGGTGGGAGGTGTGGGGTGGAGGGCGCTGGTGCCCACAGGAATCCCAGCACGTCAGCTGTCGGCTGGCACTTGCCGCAGGGATGTTTGCCAACCGAGAGGCAGCATTTCTGCACAGCTCTCTAATTAGACCCACACTGCAAACAGAGCCAGCACGGAGAGACAGGGCCCTCACCCTCCCTCGAGCTACTCACAGCCACCAGCTCTGCCCCGAGATGGGCTCAGGTGTCCCAGCTGCCTGGCACTGTTCATGACCCTGCTTTGCCCTTCATTTTTTTGGAAGATGCTTCAGGGGTTGCAGAACCATAGGCTGGTTTGGAAGAGATCTTAAACACCATCCAGTTTCAGCTGCCACCACGGGTTGGACACCTCCCACTAGACCAGGCTGGTCAGGGCCCTATCCGGCCTGGTCTTGAACACCTTCAGGGAGGGCACATCCACAACCTCCCTGACCAACCTGTGCCAGTGTCTCCCCACCCTCACTATCAAGAATTTCTTCCTAATATCAGTCTAAATCTGCCCTCTTCCAGCTTAGCTGTGGCAAGGGAGGGAGGAATGGGGAATGCCCATGGATTTTGAAGAAAGAAAGATTCTCCTTGTCCTGTCTCCCTCCTCCACCTCATCGCTCCCAAATCCTGATGTATTTTTCCAGGCTTTCACCTTCCTACTGTTTGTTTGCTAAATATAAAGAAAAAAACGAACCAAACCAAAACAAAAAACCTCTCACCCAAAATAAACAGCAATGAAACGTGGAGCCAAAAGTAACCCTCATCAGCCTGGGCTTTCCGCCATGCCGTGGCAGGGGAGACCCAACGGGAGGCTGCAGACTGGGAAGGACTCGGTGACATTAAAGCAAGTGACAGGCATTGATTCATGGGAAGAGCCATGAGCTGCTTGCAGGCAGCAGGGAAAGCCATGGGGACTCAGCTTTGGGATGTGGCATGATCAGTTCATGGTAGCTGTGCTGACCACAGGGAAGCTGAGGCACAGGGCAGGCTCGGGACTCACCCACAGGCCTTGGGGCCAGGAGGATGGAGAGGGTGATCAGGTGGGTGCAGGAACTCAGGGAGGTGCTGCAGGGAAGGGCAGGATGTGTCTGCAGGAGGAGGATGCTGGCAGTGGCCTCCGCAGGTCTGCTTGGCTGGAAACCCTCCTAGGCATTGTGGGGAGAGGAACCAAATGTCAAGGGCTTGGCCACACACTCCGTCCTTGTTTGGGGCTGAGGTGCTCCCAGTCTGCAGCAGTTCTCACCCCGCTGCCTGCGAGGCTTTGGTGGGACAGTCTCAGCTCCATGGGGAGCCCTGAGGGGTAGGGGCCATCATGGAATCATAGAATTGTCTAGATTGGAAAAGAGTTTTAAGGACATCAATTCCAAGCAGTAACTCAGCACTGCCAGGTCACTGCCAAACGGAGTCCCTCAGCACAGCATCTGCACAGCTTTGAAACTCCTCCAGAGCTGGTGACTCCAGCACTTCCCTGGGAAGCCTGGTCCATGGCTTCTGGGGAAGAAATTTTTCCTAATCATAGAATGTCAGAGGCTGGAAGGGACCTCGAAAGCTCATCTGGTCCAAACCCCCTACCAGAGCAACATCACCCAGAGCAGATCACACAGGAATGCATCCAGATGGTTCTTGAATATCTCCAGAGAGGGAGACTCCACAACCCCCCTGGACAACCTGTGGCAGTTCTGTCACCCTCACAGGGAAAAATTCCTCCTCAGGTTCTCATGGAACCTCTCGTGCCTCAGCTTCCACCCACTGCCCCTTGTCCTGTCACTGAGCATCACCCAGCAGAGCCTGGCTCCATCCTCCTGGCATTCACCCATCCTAATGACCAACCTAAACCTCCCTCGGTGCAACTTGAGGGCCCAGCATCTTGGGCACTTGGCATGTGGATGCGAGTGGAGCCTGCTTCGAGGTCCCTTTGCCAAGGCACGGCAGGGAAGCAGGATGGAGGCATAATGCCCACACAGGCTGGGGACTCTGTGGGGCTGGGCAGAGGGTCATCCCAGCTCACAGCCCCGGGTGCATCCCCTGGTGAGGGTAGAACCCAGCTGGGTGTTTGGTGTGTGGGTGGCATCACTCAGGTGCCTGGTGCTTGATGAAGGATGGAGAGAGGGCATCAGAAGGGTGGTAGTGTCATTTGGACTGGACCTGACCCCTGTTCCCTTAGTTGTGAACCATGGGCCTGGGGGGAGCCTGAGCTTGCTTGGAATTTGGGACTTTAAGGTCCCCTGATTGCCTCCAAATTCACCCTAAAGGTGCTCAAGAAGCAGGCAGGGGAGGATGGAGCCAGCCAGGACTTGCAGGGGCTGCAGCCACGGGCAGTGAGCTGAGAGGGATGGGGACTCTCTGGTGCCTGTTATGGATTACCAGGTCCCTGGGACACCTCAAGACTACCTTCTCCCCATCCCCATGGCCCAGGGTGGCCCCTGCTGATGGCCTCCAGCTGCTGCCAAGCTGTGGCTTCATATTTCCAGGCTCTCCTTGTCCCCGGGGAAGGGGAATGTGAGGAACGCGGCCCCATGCACCCTGCCTGCTCCTGCCCAGCCACACCAGCTAAGAATAGACCTGGTTTGGCTGGGCCCCCACCAGCAGCAAGGGGCCAGGGGGTGGGGGACCCCTCAGCCACCTTCCTGCAGTGGAGACCAAACCTCAAAAAATGGAAAAATGGGTTTCTGGGGTTCCCAAGCTAGAAGTGGGGACCCAGGGCATTCCATGCTTTAAATTAAGGAGACTTTGAAGCAAATCTTCTCTCCCAGAGCCTGGTGCAAGGGCAGGGTGGTGCAGGGCAGCCTCCCACCAGCCTGGGGTACCTGCTACTCTTCATCAAGGAGTTCTGTGAATTGAGAATTGAGGAGGAATCTCTTCCTTTTTTCTGTCTTTTTCTTTTTTTTCCCCTTCTTCTTTTTTTCCCCCCTCCTTAGGGAGCAATTTTGCTAAGTTTCCTAATTTCAGCAGAAAGCAAGAAGCAGGAGCCAGAAGGCAGCAAAATCTCTCCAGATGTTATCGCAGCAGGGAAGGGAACTCATCCTTGGTTTGGAGGTGTCTTCTGAAACATTGCCGTGCCTTGGCAGAGCCCTCGGGGCACCAGATTCTCATTGCCCAGAAAGGCTTCCTCCAGGCCACTCCCCTCACGGCCCAGCAGCTCCACCTAAGCTCAAGGTGGGACCTTGATTCTCTGCCCTGGGCTCCACTGAGTATAATGTGGAGTCCAACTCTGTCTCCTGGGTGAATCTTGGAGCTGTGTTGAAAGTAACCTGGTCCCCAGCCTCATGCCATCTGCTGCGTGGACTTTGGACCTGTGTTGGAGGTAGCCTGGTGTCCAGACCCAGCCCTTCTGCTACATGCACCTTGACCCCACGTTGGGGGTGGACTGGCATCCAGCTGCATCTCCTCTGCTGCATGGATCATGCACCTGTGCTGGAGCTAACCTGGTGTCCAGCTCTGTTTTCTGGGGCCTTGGGTTGTTTGTGTGTCTCTGAGTAGGAGGCCACAGCTCGGTGCAGCCATCACCCAGCTGTGTAGCTGTGGCCAGTGTCCATTCCAGGACAGGGTCAGCTCCTGTGTGGGTTCTGTGATGTCTAATTAGGGCTGAGCTTTTGGTGCAGCCCCTGAGTGAGAGTGTTCAGTGTGGCTTCTTTATTGTTTTTTTTTTTTTTTTTTAATCCTCCAGAAAGCAATTTTCCTAAAACTTGTAGGATCTCGATGATCCTGGAGACCTCTTTTCCTCTCCTAATGGGACAGAAAGGAGGCAGGGGGCTCAAAATGACATGTGAGGAAGCTGAGCTGATGGAGCACACCTGCAGCAGCCTCCTTTCCCAGGCTGAAAATACATTTGGCTCCCAACCCAGCTCTCGCCATGCCAGGGCTGTGCTGCAGGGAGGGGGGAGCAGCCTGCCCGGTGTGCTGGGATGGAAAGCAGACACAGCAGGACGTGGCCGTGGGAAGGACACGGGGTGAGTGCAAGTGTCTGGGGTGGCAGCTCCAGGGTCTGGGGGTCTGGAGATCAGTTGGGATTTCACCTCCCCCCGAGCCTGCTGTGCTTGCAGGAGGATTGAAAGCAAACAAGAACCTGAGCGTGGGCGGGCAGGCACCTGCCTTCTGCTGCTCCCTGGGAGCAGGCAGCCTCTTCCAGGCCTCAGTTTCCTCCCGTGAGGCATGACCAAGGGCAGAGGCCATGGGACAGGAGTGGGACAAGTAGATCATCCCAGATCCCCTCATTTCCCCTGCTGCTCCCAGCTGCAGCAGATCACAGCTCTTTAAGGCTGCAATAATCCCTGGGCTGGGATTAGTTTTGCACCTAATCACTGCAGAACAAATGTGAAGTTTTATTTACAGAAGCAGAAGAAAGCTGGGGAGGGGGGAGAGGCCTGGAGCATGGCTGGTGCTGAGATAATCAGGAGGGGGAGGGGAGGAGGCAATCGATGACCTTGGACCCCCCCTGCTCTTACGTAAGCACTGTGGGAGCTCCAACCCTGTGCCAGCCTGGGCTCAGTGGCATCCCCAACCCTCTGAACGGTTCAAGCCTGGACTCTGGGGATTTCTGGCTCCAGTTCAGCCTCTTCCTCAGGCACGAGCTTCATGGCAAACCCATGAGCTGTCATCTGTGGTGGGAACCATGGTTGAGGTGAGGATGGAGGTGCTGCAGGGGGTTGCTGAGCTGTCATGGAGCCAGAGAGCCACAGAAGTGCTTTGGTTGAGAAAAATCATTAAGACCATCAAGTCCAAATGTTCCCTAAGTCTGCAAGGGTGGTGCTGAACCATGGCCCTCAGCACCATCTCTCTGCACCTCACAAGCACCTCCAGGGATGGGGATTCAAGCGCCTGCCAGTCTTTGAGCACCTTTCCAGTGAAGAATTTTCTTCTAATATCCATTCTAAATCTCCCCCTGGGAGGTTGGGTGTGGCAGGTGTGTTGCCCCAAAGCCAGGCTGACCCCCAGGGGCTGGTGTGTGCACTGGGGTGGTGACTCTCCTGCTCGAGAGCTCTCCTGTCCCACCGACACCCCTGCCCACCTGCAGGAAGGAGCTGAGCTGCCGCTGAGGGTGACAAGACACAGGTTTATTTTTCATCCATGCAAGCCATCAGCCTGGCAGCAGGCAGCCCAGGGGTGGGAACATGCTGCCTCCCTCCCCAGACTGCCCTTTGTCGCTCCAAGTCTCTGTGGCTTTGCCCACAGGTCAGAGGTGGGCAGTGGGAGCCCAGGCTGGACTGGCTCCCTGCCCCCTGGGTGCAGCTCAGGGTGGCTCCGTGCCTGCCGGCGCCTGAATTCCTCTTTCCCCTGATGCAGACATTGACAAATAAATAGCTCTTTTCTGGTTTGGCTCTTGCATAGTGGGAAAAAAACAACATCTGACCTGACTGGAGAGAGGAGTCCTGGGCTCCTGGCCCATGGCTTCATTGGCAAATGTGCCTGTGCTTGCACCCTGTCCGTGCTCTCCCTCTGATGCCTTCCTTACTTCAGTTCCATTTCTGAGCTGGATTTGAAGGCCTTCCTCCTGGCTGAGGAGAACTTCACGCCAAAGAAGATGGTAGTGATCAGGAGAATGAGTGCCAGGGCGAGCAGGACCCAGCCGGCTGCTGTGGCTTGGCTTCTGGTCAAGGACATGCCCAGGAAATCAGCTTGGTTGGAGCTGTCTTGAACTGGAGTGGATGGAAAATGGAGAAGTGAGGCACATGGTTGGTGCTGATGGCTCTGGGCTGGGCTGGGTCACCAGTGCTCCCCTTGCTGCTCTCTTGGATCCCCTCAACCCATTAGATGGGGATCCAGGAGAAATCAAGGAGAAGCCCTCAAACACTCTCTGGTTTGTGGAGTGGCAAAGTGTGCCCGGGAGAGTTCCAGCTGCTCCACGTGCCCCATCTTGGCCCTAGGGAGGGCTGAGCCCTGACTCTGCTGCGCCTGGCTAGCCCTGCATACCTGTGTAGGGAGTCCAGCTGTACTCAGGCCAGCCCAGCACTTCCTTGTTCTTCTCATTCTCCTTCATCAGCCACGCCATGAGTGGCTCAAAGTAGCTCATCAGGGCTTCAGCTGACATGTTGGGCTGCCCAGTGATGAGGTTCATGGCTTCAGGCCATGGTTTGCTGAAACCCAGCTTCAGGGCATCCCTGTGGCAGAAGAGATCAGGTTCAGAGGGTTCCTCATTGCTCATTTGGCCACCAGCCCTTCCCTTTTCCCCTGGCCTTGGGGTTTTTGGTGTCAGTGGTCCTGGGTACGATCTGTGCCTGCTGCCAGCCCAGAGCATGGGGAGGGAGGTTTGGCCTGGGGAAAAGGAGGACTCCAGCTGGGTGAAAGCCCTCCAGTGAGCCCGGCCTGGGTCGTAGCACTACCTGTGTGGAAGGGTTAATTCTGCAGGTGTTTCCCTTGAAGCTAGGGGTCGATTTCGAGAAGGAAACGGGGAGAAGAGGAAGACGAGGAGGGAGCCTTCCCCCTGCCAGGGTCTCAGCTACCATCTAGTGGTTGCTTTTGCAATCACAGCCCCAACACCCAGCCCAAGGCGCCGCTGCCCCGGGTCCCCCGCTGCCCACACCCCAGGGCCAGGGTCCAGAGCACTCCACGGGCAGGGACAGCATGGGTGGCCAGGAACTGTTTGGTCTCCTGTCTTGCTGGGCTGGTTTTAAGATACTTGGGGACGTCAATGTCTTGGCTAAGCCCTGCCCAAACACCTACCCCAAGATCTTCCCAGCCTCCTTGGACTGGTAGATGTCACACTTGTGCAGGGCACCGCTGTGCCCAGCTGCCTTGCAGAGTGCCTGGTGGAACTGGAACTGGATCACAAAGCTGACAAAGTACCTGGTGAGGGGTGGAGAGGGATGAGGACATTGAATGGGCCGTGCAAGACAGGATGTGACCCCTCCATATCCTCTGCTTGCACCCTTCCAATCTGGAGGAGCACCACTGGCTTTAGAATTCCACCTGCACCAACTCAGTCTGATCTGCTGATGCCATTCCTGCAGTCTGTGTTTTGTGACTGCCAGGGTGGATGAGCCCACCCTGGAGAGGGAGAAGCTCCCCCAGATCCATTTGTCCTCCCCAGGGCCCTCTCAGGGTCCTCAGAGCTGCCCAGCACTCTCAGGATAGTGTGGTCAAGTGTCCCACCAGCCACGAAACAAGGACCTGTCACTGGCATCTGAACTGCAGATCCTGTTTCTATGTCCGTGTGGTGCCCTCTGCCCCAGACCTGCTGGCTTACCTGATGTAGGGGACGTTGGCAGGAATGTGAAACTTTGCCCCGGGGTCAAAATCATCTTCAGACCTTGGTACTGGTGGACACAAGCCTTGGTACTTCAACCTGAGCCAGAGAGGGAGAGTTAGCTCAGCTTGGGGAGAGAAGGTGGAGCAGGCTGAGAGGAGACACACTGGGGTGTGAGGACACTGAGAGGGGTTAATGCACCCATCCCATCAGGTCCCACTGCAGCCAACTGGGGCACAGGGAGAGCAGTCCCAGCAGAAGGAGAGCCAAAGCCCTCACACTGAGGAGAGGTTTGTGTGAGCACACCTGAGGCTCCACCACTGTTGGTTGTACTCCTCTGCCTTGATTCGCCCATCGAACACCTTCCAGCGCCACTGGTCCATCAGGTACCCGAAGGGCAGGAAGGCAATTTTGTCCAGGGCAATGCTCATCAGGTAGTTGATGTCACTTTCTGCCAAGGGTAGGAAGGTGTCAGGCATGCAGGGCCCTACCCACCTCTTCGCCCTGTGTGGGTCATCCTGCTCACGAGCAGGGTGTCCCCACCAGGTCCTGTTCCCTCCATCCTGCACATCCCTGAGCCCTTCCACCTTGCCTAGCCCAAACTTCCACCCCCCCTACCCCTCCAGCTGCCCCCAACAGCCCTCCCCTTTTCCTGTGTGGTGCTCCCCTGCCAGCTCACCTTCATTGTCAGTGACTTCGTCTAGCAGCTGGATGCTGTGCAGGTGTTTAGGGGTGGAGACAGACAAGGCCATGACATCTCCGACGGCCTCGTGGAAGCCAGGGTTGGCCCCGTCGCGGAAGGAGATAGGTTGGTCCATGTACTGCAGGAAGTACTGGACGTGGCCCATCTCGTGGTGCACTGTGATGAGGTCATCCATGTTCACCACGGTGCACTGCTTGATCCTGAACCAGCATATGGGGAGGGGAGAAAAGACAGTGCTGGGGTGAAAGTCTCTAGGAATGGCCACACTCTCTTGAGCTATTTGTCCCTTCACACTGCCTTGAGCTATTTGTCCTTTTTGCCTCCCTTTCTGCATGCCCCCACTCCATGTCTGATGCTAGGCTGAATTTAGAATCATAGAATCAACCAGGTTGGAAGACACCTCCAAACTCATCCAGTCCAACCTCTCACCCAGCCCACTGGGTTTCCCACTCTTCCTGGCAGGGAAGGCACTGGTTGCCCTTATCCACTATGTGGGCTCCTGCCAGCCATGCCAGAGTGGGGCTACCATAGCCACAGGGCAAGAGAGACTGAGGTGGTATCAAGCCACGCGCCCTTATCCCGCCCCAGTGCCACGTCGGCTGGGGCTGCCGCTTGCTGCCCAGGGCACCTGAAGTCCTTGCGGTTGTAGAAGTCCCAGGCCGAGGCGTGGCACACCACCTCCCGCCCGTCTGCTGGCTTCTCCAGCATGGACTTGTCCCAGAACTCCTGGGGCATGGCGATGAGGCCCAGGGAGGTGAAGAAGCGGTTTGATTCTTCAAACATCCTCCTGGGTGTCCAGCCCTGGGGACACAGCAGGCAGAGGACCCAGTGAGGTGCAACGGGGCATGCTAGGGGTGCCTGGGGCTGTGGGAGGGATGGCAGACCAGGGACTGCTCCTCTGGGCAGGGGAGATCTTTAGTGGCAGCCAGAGCTGAATTCAGCCCTTGGCATACCCAAGCGGGTAGAGAATATGGATGAGATGTGAAGGTTTTTGTCAGCAGCAGAGCATTTAGCAACAGGGGTGCTGACAATGGCCAAAGGGTGCTGAGTTCCAAAGGGCTTCCTCAGAGCAGCCTGGAAAACCACTGACCTGTTGTTTCATGGCTGGGGTGGCATCCACCTTGGTAGCATCTGGATAAGGCATCACTAGGTCAAAAATGTTGGACCATGACTGTGCCCACATGTTGCCTGGGAAGCGCAAGAGGACAAGATGTGGCCAGAGACAGGGAGAGAAGAGCAAAGGCAACCAATTACTCCAAGCTTCTGTGCTGGGTAGACCACTCTGCCTGCTCCCTACCCTGCCTGCACAACTGCAGCCTGTCCATGCAGGGGAGGTCAGCTCATGCTGGGTGTGTTGCCCTTTCCTGGGGCAGGCTGGCCCCTGCAGCCCCATCTCATGGCACCTTGGCTCTCCATCCAGAGCTGAACAGAGACCAGCCTCAACTCTTGTAATGGCTTGGAGCAACCTATGGCTGCTGTGAGGCACAGCTCTGCTCGAGCAGAGCCCTTACCTAGCAGGTGAGCAGGGATGGGACCCTTCAGGTTTATGTGCTCTGCACCATACTTTTTGTAGAGGGCTCTGCGGACGTAGGCATGCAGGTTGAGGTACAGTGGCTGCAGCTGCAGGTACAGGTTCTCCAGATCCTCCTCAAAGGTGGGTGTCTCGTACAGGGACCTCCAGAAGGCTCCGTTGTCTGAATACCCTGTGGCAGGAGAAGAGCAGAAGCTGTCAGACACTGCCCTTCTCCCTCTCCAGAGATGTTCAAAACCCTCCCCAATGCATTCTGCTGTGATCTGGTTTTCGAGGTCCCTTCCAGACCCTGACATTTTGTCATTCCAGTTCTGGGCTCTCCAGTTCCAGAGGGACACAGAACTGCTGGAGAGAGTCCAGCACAGAGCCACAGAGATGCTGAAGGGAATGAAACAGCTCTGTTAGGAGGAGAGCCTGAGGGAGCTGGAGCTGTGCTGCTGGGAGCAGAGGGCAGTGAGAGGTGACCTCAGCAATGGTTATCAACATGTAAAGGTGAGTGCCAGGAGGCTGGAGCCAGGCTCTGCTGGGTGATGCCCACTGACAGGACAAGGGCAATGGTGGAAGTTGAGGCATAGGAAGTTTCATTTAAACATGAGGATTTTTTTTCCCTGTGAGGGTGATAGAGCACTGGCACAGGCTTCCCAGTGGGTTGTGGAGGCTCTCTCTCTCTAGAGATATCCAAAACCCCACCTGGATGTGTTCCTGTGTGATCTGGTATGGGTGATCCTGCTCTGGCAGGAGAGTTGGACTGGATGATCTCTTGAGGTCCCTTCCAGCCCCTGACACTCTGTGGTTCTGTGATTTCTGTGCCTGACAACAGCCTTCTCCTGCTGCCCAGGTACCCCAGCTCCCTCCATGTCTGAGACAAGGGACACTGGGATCTCCACACTCCAATATTTTGGCCCTGAGCTGGACCCTCAGCCCAGCCCTCACTCCCAGGGTGCCAAGAGCAGAGTGTGGCTCTGGGGTGGGACCTGACCGTTGAGCTCTGCTGCCTTGTTGCTCAGCTCCACATATCGCTGGTAGCTGCTCCTGATCTGCCTGCCCGAGGCATCTCGCCAGCCCTTCCAGGCCGAGAGGAGCTCGTCGTAGTCCCGGGAGGTGGCCATGATGTCTGTGAGGTCTGAAGGGAGAGCAATGAAGCCAAAGTGTTGGAGGCTTGGACTGATGCAGTGGTGCCAGACTCAGCGTGCAGCTCAGAGGCGGTCCCAGAGAAGGTGGCAATGCCCCTTCATGGCCTCTCTCCAGCTCCCTTTCTGGACCTTACACTCTGGCACACCAGGTCTTACCAGGATCCAGGGGCAGACAATCTGTCTCATCTGTGCAGACCTTGGCTACGCTGTAGGTGGTCTCCATGTCTGAGAGGAGGGTGTTGTACTGCAAAGAAAATCAATGCTGTGAGCTGCTAGTCCTTGCCCCTGCTCTTGGGCAATGCCACAGCCTCTTGAGATATTCTCAGGTGTTTTCCTCTGGTGCCTTCCAAGGCCAAGTGTGACCCCAAAGGGAGGCAAAGTGAAGTCAGCATCAGAAGGACTGTGGCCAGCATGCAGTGTGCCATTGCCACCTGCAGCCAGACCCCACTGCAGCCCAGGACAGGCAGCCTTCGAGTGGGGAATCCTGGAGGCAAGGGTCATGGCTTTGTGTAGAAGGTACCAAACTGTCATCGTGCTCGAGGGCAGGGGGTGGCTGCCCTGTGGCATTGCCCAGAAGTTGGGGGAAACCTGTGTCTGCACAGAGGGACCTGCCAACCTGCTCTGTCCCCTCGCAGCTCACCTCCTTCAGCTCCTCCTCGGCCAGAGCTGCCCTCTCCAGCACACTCAGCTTCCTGAGGATACGTGAGACACTCTCGTCCTGGAAGTCGGTGGGGTCAAACTGCCTGGCCCTCATGCCATACTCCAGCGTGTGCTTGGACATGGCCAAGTTCTTCTCCAGCTGCAAGGACAGGAGGGAACAGAAGTTACTCTAAAGAGACCCCTGAGATGCAGACCACTAGAAGCACTGCTTGGCCTCCCATGGTTGCCCTTGTGGGTACCTCATGGCACGAGGAGGGTTTGATGCAAAAGGCACCTCCTAGGTGAGAACATTACTGCTTGGCTAGAGGCAGAGGCTGCTCTGCTCTCAGAGCTGGTCTGAGACTTGCCCTCGGTGCCAGCTGCCTGCCCTGGCTGGTGGCTCTCCTGCAGAGCCCGGGGCAGTGCCCGTACCATGATCTCCTTGTTGTGGTCGGTGATGTTGGTGTTGTAGGCCCAGGAGGCCTCGGTGTAGGCGTTCCATACTGTCTCCCCCGTTCTGTTGTACTCAGCCAAGAACTCTTTCGCCTGTGCTTCGTCTGTTATTTTGTCTAGAGGAGGGAAGAGGGCAGAGGGTGAGGAGAGTCCTGCCTGTGCAGGAGCAGCAGCCCCTGGATGTGCCTGAGCCTTTCCCAGAACTGCAGGTCCACTGTAGCAGGCTGAGGCAAGAAACAGGGGCAGAGGGACACTGCTGGTGTGTCCCAGTGGGCAGGGAAGAGCTTCATGCACTCGAAGCAGATGGCCTGTCCCAGCCTGAATGTTGGCATTACTGCAGCCACAACTTCAGACAGCTAAATGTTAAGGGGCTGGCTCATGGCATCTGCTTCCTGGGAAGTGACACCCTGTGGGTCTCCACATTTCATTCCTGGCATGGAGACCTCCCCAGCCCCCAGCAGAGACCTCCCTCCACACCAGGTTAGGGACATCCCTTGGAAGACCTCTCCCTGCCCCTCCCCATGCCCAGGATGAAGCTGCAGCCTCACCAATGCCTTCAGGGTAATCTTCAGGGACAGGAGGACGCCAGTCGAACTCAGGCCAGCCCAGCACCTCGTTGGTCTTGTTGTTCTGCTCCTGAAGCCACTCGGTGACAGGGCTGAAGTACTCCAGCAGGGGCTCAGCGTCCATGTTGGCTGTGCCAGTGAAATTGAACAGGATTTCCTGCCATGACTTGGAGGATCCAGCTCTCAGCACTTCCCTGTGGAGAAGTGAGACAGCAAGAGCCAACGTGAGGCCAGGGGATGGGGGGGAGAAAAGCAGGAATGGTGTCTCAGCATCACATGGGTTGAAGGTGCTGTTCCTGAGTGGAAGATGAACCCGGAAACTGCCTCTGCAGCCCCCATCTGTCCTGCATGTGGGGACTGGGGACCCCTCATCACATATTCATGCATTTGTTAACACTTAGGGAGTGAGCAGGAACCAAAAGTGCTTTGGTGGCCTCTTGTCTGAGCGGGAGGTCATGACAGGGGCAACGGCAGGACTCTCATGAGAACCACTCACCCCACCCCAGTGCTTCCATGTATTTCCATCCATCCATCTATCCATCTGCAAAGCTATTTCTCCAGCCATCTCTATAGCCACTTTTCCTTCCTTTCTTCTTTCCTTCCTCTGCACACCATCAGCTTCCACGCACACATCTGCCCACGGCGATTGTCCCGACCCTCCTCTGTCCCCACCTGAGTTTGGCTCCAGCCTCTTTGGACGTGTAGATGTCACAGGTGTGCAGGGGACCGCTGTGGTTGGCTGCCTGGCACAGTGCCTTGTGAAACTGGAACTGGAGGATGAAGCTCACAAAGTACCTGCCAAGGAAGCCCATGAAGGTGAGCACTGGGGATAAAGGGAAGCAGGCAAGTCCCAGGGAGTGGAGGAAGGCACACAGCAGCTCCCCACCAGTTGTGGTCCCAAGCATTCGGTGGTCTCTGTATCTTGAGCAGGAGCAATGCACCCCAGTCCCTGCCCACAGAGCTAAGTCCCTACTCTCTCTGCTTCCCCAGGCTCCATCCCTTCTCCAGCACCTGCCCTACCTGATGTAAGGAGTGTTCCCAGGGATGTGGTACTTTGCTCCTGGGTCAAAGTTGCTTTCATTCCTTGGAACTGGAGCACAAATCCCCTGGTATTTGGTTCTGTAGGCAGCAGAGAACAAGAGCATGAGAAGGGAAATGAGGGCTCTGAAGAACCAAGGGAGGGAATGGGAAGGGACAGCATGGTGCTGAAGAAATTTGCACAATGAGAGCATGCTTCCATGTATATCCATCCATCCATCCATCCATCCATCCATCCATCCATCCATCCATCCATCCATCCCACTCACTTATCTACCCACCCACCCACTCCTCTCTCCATTGTTCTCCATCCGTCTCCACCACCACTTTCTCCTCCTTTCCTTCCTTTCTTCCCTTCCCTCCTCTGCTCTCCCATGTTCTTTCCTTGCACCCCCAGCTGCCTCAGCTGCTGCCCCCCTCAGTGCCCAGCCCCTACCTCAGGTACCACCAGTCGTAGTTGTAGCGGCTGGGGGGCGTGCGGCCGCTGAAGACGTTCCAGCGCCACTGGTCGATGAGGTAGCCGAAGGGCAGGAAGGCAATCTTCTCCAGGGCCATCTTCAGCAGGTAGTTGATGCTGCTCTCTGCAAGAGGCATAGCCTGAGAAGGAGCCTGGCTGCATAGCACCATGGCCACAGGAGCTTTCATGGGCAAGAAGGTGAGCAGGTCTGGGTGAGAACTGGGGACAGTCCAACACAGTCCCGCTCCCCAGAGCAGGATCTGCAGCCTGGAGAGGCTTCCAGCAGACCATGGAGGGGCCTTTCAGGATCTGAAGGGGGATACAGGAGGGCTGCGAAGGGACTGTTGGCAAGGACTTGTAAGGACAGGAGGAGGAATGGGTTTGAACTGGCAGAGGGGAGATTTAAACTGGATGTTAGGAAGAAGTTCTTTATAGTGAAGGTGGTGAGACACTGGCACAGGTTGCCCAGGGAGGTTGTGGCCTTCAACCTGGCTCCCAGAGCGAGGAGATCTCTGGTGAGTGTGACTCTTGGATGTTGGGAGGAAGTTTTTCACAATGAGGGTAGAGAAATACTGGAACAGGTGGCACGAAGAAGTGGTGGAGGCCCCAGCTCTGGAGACATTCAAGGTCAAACCCAATGGGGCCCTTAACAGTCTGCTCCAGTTAAAGATGTGTGGTGCAGTCACTTGCTAGAGGGAAGGGATCCATCCAGAGGGACCTGGACAGGCTGCAGAGGTGTGCCCAGGCCAATCTCATGACATTCAACAAGGCCAAGTGTAGGGTCCTTCACTTGGGTAGGCACAATCCCAAGCACAACTCCAGGCTGGGTGGTGAATGGCTGAGAGCAATCCTGAGGAACAGGCGCTGGGGGTGTGGGGTGATGAAAAGCTCAAGATGAGGCTGCAGTGTGAGTGCAGCCCAGACAGCAACTGTGTGCTGGGCTGCAGCAAGAGCAGTGTGGG
>VWYK01005394.1:37248-70507 GCA_013399775.1 Semnornis frantzii
GGTGGCTTCGCCGCCCACTCCTCTCTGTCCGCACAGGCCGGCATGGACGAGGCTCCACCGCCCGCCAGCCCCGCGGGGCTCTCGGCGTACGTGGCCGTGTCCCAGATGCTGGGCCTGACGCTGCTGGTCACCACGGGCGCCTGGCTGGGTCGCTACCGGGGCGGCGTGGCCTGGCACAGCCCTCTGCAGTTCAACGTCCATCCCCTCTGCATGGTGCTGGGCATGGTGTTCCTCCAAGGCGACGGTGAGCAGGGCTGCAGGGCAAGCCCCCAGCCCGGCGGGGAGCAAAGGAGACAAGGGGCTGACAAATGAGACTTGGAAGATGCTCCCCGCCCAAGCGTGCAACACCCCTGGGAGGTGTGGGGTGCCGGGGAGGTTGGGATGCCCACGGATGCTCATCTGCGCTCTCTCTACCAGCTCTCCTGGTCTACCGAGTGTTCAGGCACGAAGCCAAGCGCTCCACCAAGGCTCTCCACGCACTGCTCCACGGCCTGGCGCTGGTCATCGCCCTCGTTGGTGAGCACCAGGGCCGGGGTGGGCAGGTGGCGCTGGGCCCGGCCCTGGCGGTAACGAGCTCCTCCCCACAGGCATCGTCGCTGTCTTCGAGTCGCACCGCGCCAAGGGTATCCCTGACATGTACAGCCTGCACAGCTGGTGCGGGATGGCCACCTTCGTGCTCTACCTCCTGCAGGTGAGGGACTAGGGAGCCCCCGGGACACCCCGGGAGGGAGGAGAGACCCTGCAGCGCCCCCACAACGTCCCCACACCCCGTGACATGCCCACGTCCCCGCAGTGGCTCCTGGGCTGCGGTTTCTTTCTCTTCCCCGGCGCCTCCTTCTCGCTGCGCAGTCGGTACAAGCCTCATCACATCTTCTTTGGGATCTCCCTCTTCATCCTCTCCATCGCTGCCTGCCTCCTGGGCATCACCGAGATGCTCCTCTTCAAAATCAGGTGGGTTGACCGAGCTGGGCTGGGTAGTAGCCTCCTCAAGCCCCCTGAGCCCCATGATAGGGCTGGCCCCTGAGTCTGGCCCCTGCTCAAGCCACGGCTCTGTGGCTGTTAAATCTCCCCCTGAGGCTTTAGTCTGCTGCTGCTGAGTTACTTGCCAGATGAGATTTAACAGGGGCTGGATCCCGTGACTGTCAAGGTGGATAAAGCACACCTCCCCCCCCCCCACCCCCCCTTGCAACCAGGTGCTTTCAGAAGCCCCCTCCTGGAATGCTCATGTCCCTGAGGCCTCTGCCCTGGCAGATGGCAATGGACCCAGATGCACAGAGATCCCCCCTGAGTCACAGCACTGTGGGAACATGGCCGGGAGTCAGTCACCCAAGGAGCCACCTCCCTATGCCTGGGGAGCACCTCTGGCTGGGGATTTGCTGAGCTGCCTATGACTACACTACAGGACTGTGGCCCCAGTTTTTTCTGCTGTCACCAAAAGTGTCACTCCACAAAGCAAGCAGCATGCAGAGAGTCTCCTCTTGCCCTGATTTTGGGGAAAAAAAGCCTCTCCCAGGCTGTCTGTCCAGAGAATGATGATGGGAGGAGTCTAAGGGCAGGCACAGGGCACCCACACGCTGAGGCTTAAGCATCCTCCTCTGTCTGCCACAGTGACTCCTACAGCCACTTTGTGCCCGAGGGCATCCTGGCCAACACCCTGGGGGTGCTGCTGGTGGCCTTCGGGCTGGTGGTGGGCTACGTGCTGACACGCGATGACTGGAAGCGCCCACCCCTGGCCGAGGAGCTGGCCCTCTCCATGGACTTCAAGACTCTGACAGAGGGAGAGAGTCCTGGGGATGGCAGCCAGTGACACCCCCAGCTCCCTGGTCCCCAGCGTGGGCTCCCCGTGGTGCCTGTGGGATGTCCCCGTGTGCCCTGTCCCCAGTGTCTGGGGGCCCTGTCCGGCTCAGGGTGGCAAGGACAGCTGGAGAAGGAACCACTTGGTGTACCGCTGTGCACTGGGTTCAAACTCGCTTGGCCTTAATCTTCCTCAGCTCTGCCCTGTGCAACTCCTTGTGAACCTCCCTGAGCCTGTCCCCAGCCCTGTGGGGACAGCAGTGCTGCAGGAAGTGGCAGGGGCTGGCAGCAGTGCTGGGACATGAAGAATGGGGGTCCCCAGGCTCTGCCCTGCTCGTGGGACTGGGAGCCCAAAGCCTGTTTGCAGAGCTGATGGCAGAGGGGAGATTTTGCCATCACTGAGGCTCCCTCTTGCTGGCAGCTCAGCACTCTCTCGTGTGGCCACATATGGGCTCTGCTCCCCAAAATGGGCTCCTGGGGGCTCCCCAGTGTCTGTGCAAGTTCAGTGTCTGAAGTGTTTTCCCCTCTCACATGACGTGTTTGGTGTCTGCTCCCAACCTAGTAAATGTTTGCAGCTGACTCTGTCCTCCTCCTGTCTCTGTTCTCCCTGCATTGTTTTGGGGTACCCCTGAGCTCCAACGTGCTGTGCACAGCCAGGAGAGGAGCTGTACAGGGCAAGGAGAGTAGGTGGGGTGGGATTCTCCTTGCTGGGCCCTGTGCCTGCACTGCAGAGCTCAGCAGTGACTTCAGAAGGGACTCTGTGGAGACATGTCCAGAGTCTGGCCATGTACTGGATGTGCCCATGAAGTGTGGGAGATGTGCCCCTTGCCACGAGGAGGTACACCCCTGAGCTGTGCATGTCTGCTATTCCAGCATGGAAGTTTTTGAGTTCAGGCCACATCTCTGTCCCCATCCCCAAACAGGGACAGCCAGACCCGTATACCATCCTGATGTCCCCAGGTAACAGAATCACAGAGTGGTAGGGATTGGAAGGGACCTCTAGAAATCATTGAGTCCAACCCCCCAGCTAAAGCAGGGCACCCATAGCAGCTTGCCCAGGATCACAATGCCCAGGTGGGTTTGGAACCTCTCCAGAGAAGGAGTCCCCAGAACCTCTCTGGGCAGCCTGATCCAGGCCTCCAGCAACCTCCTAAAAAAGTTTTCCCTCATGCTCAGCTGGAACCTTCTGGATTCCAGTTTGTGAACTTTCTCCTTAAGTGAAACCTGTGCTCTAGTTGTGCTTTCCCCTTGTCCCACCACTGCAGAGCTTTCGGATACTGCTGAGCATTGAACCAGCCCCTCTCAGGCTGCTCTTCCCCAGGCTCAACAGCTGCGGGGAGAAGTCACAGCAGGCTCCTTCCCCCCTTCCAGCCCGGGAAGAACAGGAGCCCAGGCACAGGAAGAAGGGGAGCTCAGGCGCCGTGTCCAAGTGTTAACCATTTATAAATAAGTACATTTGTTCATACATACAGTTCTCATTGTACAGATTACAATCTGTATACATCGGGGTGAGGGCTGGGGTGGGTGGGGGCAGGGAAATGCATTCTTTTGAACTTTTCACATCTATCTCACAGCTCACATGTACAGACAAGAAAACTCTGCTCAAGCAAATACAGCAAAGGAAAAAAATAAGTTTTCTTCTTTCCTTAGAGGAGAGGCGAAGGCCTCGGCCGTCGGCAGGGGCTGCTCTTGCCGCTGCTCGGCATCGCGACTGTGTGGTGCTCATATATCAGTAGAGAACAGAACATGCACTGAGTAATATACTGTACAGGGAGGAAGTCCTTTACACCGGAGTTATAGAAAAGCTAAAGGAAAAGTGTTCTGAAAGTATCTTTCCAGCGAGTGTCTCGGAGGATGGCAGCCAGGGGAGCTGTACACAGCACAGAGTGGGCCTTACTTTCGTTAGGTGTTTTGTACCAAACTCAGATCCTCTCGGATGTGAAGACAGAAGGGAGACAGAAGGCTGAATGCAACACTATGGGCAAGAAGAGGCTGGACAGGGATGACGCCAGCGGCACTGGCAGAGTCCACACCAGTCTCTCGGGCATCGGTGGGAGCGACAGAAGAGACTTTACAGAGCACACAGTGCTGCTCTCGCTGCCTGGCGTAGCAGTGCCCAGCGAGGCAGATCCACGGTCAGGTCACCCAACCCCCCCAGGTACGAAGCTTTCCCCCACCCAGCCAGAGGAGACAACCTCCAGCCCCCCACCATCCCTGGACAGCATCACCCAGCGGGGACAAAAGAAGTCTTTTGAAAGGCAAAGCAGCCCCCTCTGTTTTCACAACGATCGGATGTGATCTGGGCAGATGGGAGCCGGCTGTTGACTCCCGAGTATGGTGAAGGCTAGAAAATGGCAGGAGGAAGGATACGGTGGGATGGGGTTGGTTGTCCGTTGGCCTTCCCGGCGCCGGCGGTGCCGGCTGTGGTGTCTCTGGGGTAGGTCTGTAACGGTTGTGGTGAGATCCAGCTGCATACAGTCAGGAGTTGGACATGAACGCATCTTGCTAAAGAATTGAGCCCTTAGTGGTTTTGTATTAGAAAAAAGAGTTTGATTGACTGAAAATCCAGCAATTATTCACAGAAATCTGACAAAAAGAACACACCACCACCCAAACCCCACACGGATTAACTTCCAACCATTGTGCTTTGTGTCCAACACGCGCCCCCGGACCTCGCGTGGGGCAGCCAGCATGGGGTGAAGGCATCTATCCGCAGGGGTTCCAGCAGCTCCTCCCCTAAGCCCTTGGTGACAGACCTGCCGGCAGCAGAGTGATCTTGGATTCCCACGGCTAAAGCAAAGCACAACCACCAAAGAGCTCGGGACAGCTCAGCACAGACCCCAGGCTGCAAGGAAGGAGGACGAGCAGGCACGCCGGCTTGCTTCTCCTAGGTAAGGCAGAGCTGGCACTTGGGTTTCAGCCTGACTTCTTCTGGGTAACCCTGAATACACAGCAACCTTCGGCCGAGGGGGAGGACTCCCTCCAAAGTTAGCATCCGCCCTGGCTGCAGACCTCATCCCGGCCTGGCTGAGGTGTCTGCCACACCCACACGAGGGTCGCGCTAGCCAAGCAGTTTTCTTTACAACCAGGTCCAAGGAAACAAAAAAACAAAACACAGAAGTTTCAGTGCTGGGACAGACCCACCCGCAGGCACCAGTGGACAGACAGACAGACGGACACACGCTGGCTTTGTTGGGAGCTGGGCACCTGCACCCTCCCAAGCAGTGGTGCAGAGAAGATGGCTCAGGTTGTGCAGTGCTTTTGCCTTTGGAGATGGATCCCAAGGGATCTACCTCTGTAAACCTCTCCTTTTCCAAGCACTTCAGATGCCCACTAATGACTATCTTCAAAGCCCTCCAAAGCCATTCCCAGCCTGGCTAGTGGGGATCCCTGCAGAAACCCCCACAAGGAGGGTGTCCCCTCCTCTGGGACCAGAGCATCCTCCCAGCCTGGGAGGCAAAGTAAGAGCTGGTGAATCCCCACCGAGGGACGTGGCAGACGCCCACTCCTGAAGCTGGAAGAGAAGATTTCAGTGCTGTGGCATCACACCTAACTCTCTGAGCAGCTGTGGGCAGAAGATGTGAAACATTTCACGGGAAGGCCAGCTAAATACAGGGGTGGGCTTCAGCACCACCTACCCAACACACCCCAAGAACCAAACCTGGAGGTCTCCGCATCATCAAGAACCTGTTTGACTCAGTGCACCTAAGAGTTCTGCTTGCTTGCACAACAGGGGCTTGCCTTTGCACCACAGAGCTGGAGCACTGTCTGGCCACCAGCAAAGAGTGGGAGGAAACAGCACCATGTCTGGAGCTGTGTGTGCTCCATCGACACCTAAGATGCCAGCGAAGGGACGCAGGTGAGGGCTGAGCCTCATGCTCCACCCAGCCACCTGCACAGCAGTGTTTCACCACAGGACCACACACCACAGCACAGCACAACCTCAGCTTTTCGTCCTTGCCAGATCCAAACCACGACTTCGAGGACATGGGGACTGCCTGCAGGGCTCTGCCAAGCAGAGGGTGTGCTCCTCACCTGCCTGGCAGGGGTGGGGCACAGCAGCCAGCCTGCCTTGGCTGTCCCTACAAGAACTGCTGGGGAAGGGCTTTAAAACCACTGCAAGGAATTTTGTCCTTAAAAATGACTCAACCTGTTGATGCTTACATACAAGAGTCAGTTCTTGTGCTATAAATGTTGTGATTCAGTGTTTCTGATTTTTTTTTTCCTTTTTTCTTGAAAAATACACTAAGAGACCAGAGCTGTTTTGCTATTTGCTAATGAAGACACTACTTAATGCTACACATCCAGCGCTTCTCGTAGTAACAAACTCCAACAGTAAAGTGCACCCCATTTACAGAGAACGGATGGAAACCCCTAGTGCAAGAATGCAGCACAGTGTTGCAGTGAAGAACACCTGCACGTGGCAGCAGTCAACCCTCCCTTCAGCTTGGTGCTTGTGCTCCTAAGTGTGGCTTGTGCTCCAGAGTGTGGCCTGCTTTCTTTCCCCCCCGCTAAAAACACCTTCATAAACCCCAAAGTTCTACACAAAATGCTGTGAGGGAACTGGAAGGACAGTCCTGGGAGCACAAGGCAGTGAGTAGTGAAAGCAAAGCAGGGGTCTGGCATTGCTGCTCTTGGGCTGTTCTGTTTGCATCTTGGTGTAAGAGAACCAGCTCAAGGCCAAGGCCTTCTTGGCACAGCCTGTGACACAGACCAGGGTGGATTTGGTCACTTTCTCCTTTCAAAGAAGCAACTAAAAGTGGGGAGCCACTTGATCAGAAAGCTGGAGCATGGGAGTGATGAGCAGGCAACTGGTGCTTCTCCAGACCTACAGATACACAGGTCCTAGCCAGAGCTGCAGTGCATGGGGACGAAGAAATTGGTTGCTCCTTCCTACTGGAGAAGAAATTGATCACTCCTTGCACAGCAGCAGATGCTGTTTGAGCAAAAAGAGAGGAAGAAAAGCCACATCGCATTCCCTCTGCAAGGAAAGCAGCACAGTTCAGAGCTCTGTGCTGGCAGCTGCTCACCCTACCAAGGGGTCTTCCAGTACCCCCACTGTACTGAGCCCTGTCATAAAGCAAGAGTCAGCACTGGGCTGCACCCCGAGAAAGGAAACACCAACCTCAACCCAAACATTGCCTTGGAGAAAGACCAAATAGTGGTGAAGAGCACAAAATCCTCCAAACTCCACTGAGGGAACACCTCCTGAATGCTCTCAATGTGTCTATGAGACACAAGCCTCCATCACCCCAAGGTGTGCAGATCCCACTCTGCTCTGAGCAAGTTAGGCCAGAAAATAGCAACAAAGATGTGCTGGACCACACAGGGAGAAAGGAAAGAAAAGCCTCACTGAAGGCAGAGTTTGATGAAGAGTATGGGACCAAGTCCTCAGCTGGTGTAAATGGATGGAGCTGCACTGCTGTCACGCTGGGGACATGCTTGCTGACACCAGCAGAGGTTGGACCCCACAATTTGGTTCAAGAAGTCTTGCAATCAGTTGGCATAGCCCTTGGGGAACACCAGAAGGTATCAGTCCTCCTGCTCGGCACTGCCATTGCTCCCAAGGGCAGATATGAGTGAGGTTTGGCGTGGGCAACAGGCACTANAAATGCTATGAGTAGGATGTTGGAGGAATCCCCTGCTCTTCACGCCATGTCCTGATGGGATTTGATGGATAGAAAGCATAGAAAAAAACAACCCAGCCCAACCCATGTCCTGCAAGTGACTGTGGAAGTGAATTGGAAACATCAACTACAGCTCCTCAACGAGTAAAACAGGGTCTCCACCACTCAAAAGCATGAACACAGCAACTGCCTGCCAAGATTTTGGGAAGGGATCCTTGAGACTCACAGCCCCAGGCTGGAGTGAGTTGCAGGGAAGGGATCCTGCAGGGCTGGCTTTGCTGAAGGACCTCTCCTGCCTCAGGACCCATCATGCCATGCTGTGTGCCCTCATCATAAAACCACCTGAAAACAACCTAAAGAGCACAAATTTCCTTCCTTGAACACCATCTGCTAAGGCAGATTTTGCTTTTCCTTGCAAAGAAAACGCCCAAGCAAATGAAACTCCCCAACATTAAACCATGGTGGTGCCAAGGTGGTGTTGTGTGAGAGGTGCAGCTGGCTGCTAATGGCATGAAGATGATGCTGTGATCCCAGGCCATGCCCAGGAGGCTCCTGGCCAGTTCCTTTGGCTGTCTAAACACACTTGCGAAGAGCCAACTTCAACCTCTCAATGTTCATTAAATGCCCCAGTGCCAGGGCACCAAGCAGGTAGCCTGGAAAGCAGCAAAGCATGGCGTGATGCCCACCCCTCCCGGCCAACAAGGCAGCTAAATAATGGAGGGATCCAGCCGGATTAAACCGCACCAGACCGGCTGAAGCAGGGTGGGTTTGTGCATAGCTATTGGGTATTAAAACACATCCTGCCCTCCCTTGCTCTTTGAGGGGCAGAGAGCTGAAGGACCCAGCTGGCACGGCAACCTGGGAAAGGTTCCTGTGATGATCCCTGCTCTGCTTCCACTCCCATCAGAACTGAGTAAGAGCTCACAGAGACAGAAGAAACCCTTTTAAATCCCACATGACCGCTAACGATTGTCTCTTGGAAAGGAGTTGGCTACCTCCCACTGCCCAAGGGCTACTTCTGGGCCACCCCACACCACTAAGAGATCCTGGTTGGGAACTTGGCTGGAACTGGGCAAACACTACTGGGCTTGGTTTGACATTGGCTTCATGGTCATCTGGGGAATGAAAGAGCTGGAGCACGTGCATGGCTGTCTGATCACCACAGAAAGTACCAGAGCAACTTGATCATGTAGCTACCAAAGAAAAATCAAAATAATAATAATAATAATAATAATAATAATAATAATAATAATAATAATAATAATAATAATAATAATAATAATATGCATGGAAATAATAATAATAATAATAATAATAATAATAATAATAATAATATGCATGGAAATCAAGCTTGGAAGTGTGTGCTGAAAACATGAGGGTCTTACTCCAACAAGTGTCTTTTACACATTAGACTCCACAAATGGTCTCTTTGGTTTGATTGGGGATGTCTGCCCTTGCCTGGAGTCCCTGGAGAGCTGCCTGTACAGGTTGTCCTGGTAGGCCTGCGCCACGGGCAGCGTCCTTGCCACCTTGACGTCGGGGTACGAGGAGGCTTGGGTGACTCTCTCCAGGAGGTCTCCCCGGGACCCATTGGCCAGTATCCCATGGGGGCTGTAATAGTCTTCCTCTAGCAAATGGCCATTCTGTGCATTGTTGGTTTTGTTATAAAAGGCAATGTTGCTGATTGAAGAAGGAGGACTGAATGACTCCGGCTGGGGGAGGTTGCCAGGAGATGTTGGACTGATGACAGTGTCCACTGACGACACAGCCCAGGTCCGGTTCTGCTGATGCAGGTGGGGATACTGCTGAGTCCGAGCGGTTTTGTCGATGATGCCCATGAAGGGGGTGGTGCGGGAGCGGGCAGGTTCGCTGGGGTAACCCCCCTGCGTGGGAGACACCGGAGAAAGTTCATCACACGACCTGTCGTAGGCTGGCTTGAGGGGGATCTCCATCTGCTGAATCGAGGCGGAGGGGCGGAAGTTGGGAGTCAGGTTGGAGGTGGAGGAGATGCTATTGCTGGAAGGAGAGAAGCGGAGGCCGACGCTCTGAGAGTGGAGCAGAGGCCTCGGGGTGGGTGGGTGAGGTTTGATTTCGCTGGGGTTAACGCTGATGGGCCTTCGGATGAGATGGGACACATCTGGAGAGCCCAGTTGGTTGGCAGGGAGGGCAGAACGCTCCAGGTCGAGCTTTGAGTGACACACTGGGTAGTAGGAAGCAGACTGGCTTCGCCCGATCTGCGGCGTCTGGCTGTATCTCATCCCTCCCCTGTACGCCGAGGATGGCCTCTGCGGAAGGTCTTCTTTGGCCAGCCCTCCATGCTGGCAGATGGCTCCGGCGCTGAGGCTTGCCTGCACGTGTTGCACCGGTCTGCTGTCACCAACGATGCCTCCGATGGAGCCCTGGTACACCAACCTGCTCTGGCTAACCCCCATTTCCCCTGACGCCGACTGGTACTTGCTGGCCATCGAGTGGGCAACCTGGCTGTAAGCGCCGGTTGGGATTACAGTACTTGAATGGACGGCTGAGCTGGGCTGGTTGCTCCTCACGATCTGTGCCTTGGCTGGTTGCAGCCTCAGGCCCTGCTGCGGCACAGCCACGGGCAGCTGGGGCATCTGGAAGGACCTCTGTGTCATCTTGGATAAGGGAGACTTTGGCCTACCGGGGAGCTGGCTGACTCCGCTAGGCTCCTGCTGGTACCGCACCGGGGAGCCGGACTGTGACCGGTAAACACTCATGCTCTCTGCCGGGGGGCTGGCACGGTACTGAGGCCCTCTGCGGAGGGGAGAAGGGGGTGGGCTCTGATATTCCTTTCCTTGGCTTCCAACAGGAGGAGGGCTGAAGCGGTAAGAGGAGCCCTGGTGAGCAGGGGACGTGTGTGGAGGACTGGGTCTGTAATGCGAGTTTTGGTGCGTTGGAGACAGAGCAGGAGATGTGGACTGGTACCCTTGCCTGGTTGGTGAACCCACGGAGCTATTGGACCTGAAATCAAAGACCTGATGAGAGCCAAGAGGTGAGCCAGAAATATAGGCTGAGTCCCTGTGAGCTGGGGACGGGGGTGGGCTCTGGATGATGGGCAGCCCTTGGTTTGGCCTGGACTCTGTCTGCAAGCCAATGGAAACGTTCTCTACATCCTGCTCAAGGTATTCCTCCTCAAAGATATCCTGGACAGAATACAGCTCTTCGTGCTGGGCCTCAGGCTCAGGCTCCACCGGCAGTGGTGGTGGCTGCTGCTGTTGTTGCTGCTGCTGCTGCTGCTGTTGCACCTGCCTGCACTCCTCTTCCACCCGCATCAGCAGCCGCTGAATCTCACGGTTGTTGGGACACAGCTTGATGGCCTCGTTCAGGTCCTCCAAGGCTGCTGAAAACTGCCTGCTTGACAAAGGGACAGAAATGAGAACTGAAATTACTCCAGATTTGAATGGAGCTGTGCCTGGAGGCTCCTAGGGTGGTTAAGTGGCTTCTCTGTGCTACTGAGGGACCTGTCTGTGATTGCTACCACTGTGATGCTGAGATGTTACCACTCGCTGTGTCCCTCAAACTCGATCCTTCCCTCACATTTACCCAAGCTGAAGGAAAACCATCACCAGCTGTGCTGGGGAACTGGGGAACAGAGTCCTGAGTAGCAAAGTGGCCTGTCCTCTGCAGTGTGTGCTACAACGAGTTCCTTGCTCCTCACCACTCCATCACGAGCTTTGCCCCCGTGTTAGCCAGGGGGAAACCAAAGCATTGCTTGCCAAGAGCCAAGATCACCACTGTTGGACAAAAGAACAGCTTTGACCAAGCTGCAACCACTGGTGCCAGTGCAAACCGAAGCTCTGCCTGATGCCAAGACCACCCAGCACCAGGGCTGGCCCCAGAGCTCAGGTGTTCCTGGGGTCAGCACTGGAGGCAAGGCTTGGCCCTGCAGCTGTGCAATGGCTTTGCTACGTTCTTCAGAGTGAAGGTCAAGGAGCCCAGCAGCCCCTCAGGGAAGCCTCTGTAAGGGAAAGGCCAGTCTGTGAGGAGGGAAAGGGAGGTGGGGGTTTGGGAGAGGGGGTTGTCATTTACAGGGACACTGTTTGCTTCTGAGCAAAATGCTTGAGCATCTCATCTGAGGGTACGACCACAGGAAAATTTCACAGCACCAGCCTGAGCTGCTGCACAAGCCATCGAGGAGCAGGTGGAGGAAGAAAAGCCTCTAGTTTTCTGGGCTGTGCTGCTGGGCATGAACTGGGAAAGAGAGGAGAAAAGTGAATGTGGTCAGAAGTGGTGGAAAAGCAGAAAGCTGGAGAGACCTAGGGAGAAAAGGACACTTGTGTGTGTGGAGACAGACACCATCTGCAAAGCAACTCAGTTCTCCTTACAAGTGTTCTGGGAACAATGGAAAGAAGAACCTTTAGAGGGAAGGCAGGAGGTCAGTGTGGCTCTGCTGGAAAGACTTCTCTGCAGAACACAAGGTCAGAGCTTCACCTCCTGCATCCAAACCCAGTGCACCAGGACACACAGCACCAGCTGGGCCAGGAGCCCAGTTCCACACCCAGTTCCTCAGTGGCCTCCACCACTGAGGGTCAAATGGTGGTGGTTTCTGCTGAGCTGTGTTTGCACAGGTGGACTCAGCATGCCTCCAGCTATCAGCGACTCTCTGCGTGGCCGTGGAGGGGTTTTGGCTGCTGTCTGAAACTGAGATGTTTGCAATTACTGTGCCCAGCCCTGGAGCACAGGACTCCAACATAAGCCCCGGTGCTCATTCAGGAGTGGTGTCAACTGCTCCTGAAGTCAATCCAATCTCACATCTTTTAGCCTTCAGGGAGGTTAACAAGGGAATCCTCTGGGCTCCATCTGAGCTGCGGTGAGATCCCAGTGCTGCAGCTGTCTAGGAGCTGGTTGTGCTCAAAGCACAATCTGTGGCTGAAAGCTCACCACCTGCATGGCCACTGCACAGCTCAGCAGCAGCTTCTGCCTTTTGCAGACAGTGCTGCATGAGAGATTCATAGATTTGAAGGCTGGAAGAGACCACCAGGAGGAAGGAGTCTGTCTTCCTGCATAACACAGGCCACAGGGCTGCCATGAGTCACCTTTTGCTTTGAGCCCAAGCTGTGGTTGAACTAAAGTATTCGAAAAGCAAACTCCACCTTGGTGTCAAGGTTTGCAGTGCAGTGAGATGGGCAGACAAAGTTCAGCTAGGATGAACCTCTCAGGACATTTGCACATTCAGCTGTCTCCAGAAGCTACTGAATGAGAGAGGGTGTTTGGAGTTTGAGGTCTCATCAATCAATGGTCCTTTGCCATCTCTTCCCATGGGGGCAGTGGTAGGGTTTGGCAGGGTGGATGCCTATGTTGGTGTGGCCACCAGGCTTGCAGAGATCAGCTCCCTGCACTGTTGTCTCTCTCCCTCCTCACCTGCTGCTGCGCTTGGCCCTCGCTCTTGCGTAGTAAGCTTCGTAAGATTTCGGTTTCAGCTCCAGAGCTTTAGTAGCAAACTCCTCTGCCATCCCAAAGTCCTGTCATGACAAGGGGGGTACTGGTGAGTAACTGAGCAGGCACAGAAATGAGAACAAGCACAGCCTGGGGGGCAAACAAACTTCATATGGACTTTGCTTTTGCTGTTCACATGTCTCATGAACGGTTGAGGGTAGCAGAATGTTTCCCATGGAGTCAACACCACTGACAGCCAGAGAGCTCCAATGACACATCCATAGACTCAAAGAGTCCTCTCGAAGCTGTCAGCACCCTCAGATGCCAGTGGGTCCTGGCTCTGCTCTCACAGACTGTGCCCCTGGCAAGTGCACACAGTCCCTCTCCAGCCACCTCCAGTGCTGAGGAAGCAAAGGCTGCAATGTTATCTCCATGCATTTCTCCACATTGAAAGCCACAGGAAACCTTCCCCACACCCTCTGCTTCCCACTCTGAACAGGCAAACAGACCATGAAGAGGCTGCACAAAACTGCTCATGGATGGCTGAGACTTCTCAGTGCCAAAGGTCTCTCTCCTACCAGTGCCACCCACTCCACTGACTCTTGCCACTCCCCTACACCTCACCTGGGAGTCCAATTTGGGAGCGGGGAGGGAAAAGGGGACAGCACAGAACAGAGTCTGCTATGGGTGCTTTTGAGTGGCAATGCTGTGGTTGAGACCTTCACCAGAGCATCAGCTGTGGTCCACACCTTCACCAGACTATCAGCTTTGGTTCCAACCTTCACCAGACTATCAGCTTTGGTTCAAACCTTCACCAGAGCACCGGTTGTGGTTCAAACCCTCTGTCCTTCCTTACTTGATCCTAAATGCTTCACACAACACTAAGCTCAGCTGAAGTCATAGAGCTGGATGCCTCTGCCTACAGAGCAAGGGCAAGGTGGTACTTGTTTGCTGGAAGACCAGACCCACTGCAGGAGCTGCTGCTGCTGGATGGGAGTGACAATGATCCTGCAGTTCTGGGAGGAGAGGGAGTATGTGGGGGTGTTTCTGGATGAGTCAGTGCCCCAGGGAAGTGCAAGCCCCCTAAGTGTATGCTCCTTCATGGTAAACTGATCAGTGTTCACAGGAGCACATCTCCTGGCTCCTCCCTCCCCACTGCCCTAGAAACGTGGAGAATGCCTCCACCCCCAGCTCCCATCCTCATCAAAAGGCAGCCATAAAAAATTCAGAAAGCTATAAACACAGCAATGAATTTTTAATCACCAGAAATGCACATTAACTGGTGACTCTTTTTGCATTATGGGATGGCAGTGCTCTGTGAAGGACAGCCAGGGGAGATCTCGGGGTCGGGGCAAGAGCAGGGGATGAAGGTGTCTGTGTGCACAGGCTGAAAGCTGCTGCCTTGTGCTCCAGGCCACCAAGAGTGAGGCAGACTCACGTTCATTTTCCTCCGGCACCGGGAGAGGTTGAGCAGCAGAGACACCTTCAGCTCACGGAAGGTCTTCAGGTCTTCCCCAAAGCCTTCCCTGGGGAACTTTTTCAGAGCGTACTGGTAGCGCTGGGCAGCCTCCTTCACTTTCCCTTTCTGACAGAAGGAGAACAGGTCAGAACACAGCCCTGGGGTGGCTCCGCCTCAGCACAGAGCACTCAGCAGCCCCATGAGTGCTTCAGGGGCAGCATAGCTGCACTGCTTGGCTCTTTCTAGGGAGGAAAGCCAGAACATGCGATCAAGGGACCACCTGGTCTGGGAATGCAGCTGCCTGGTGCACGGTGAGTTAGAGCCATAGAACTGTTTTGGTTGGAAGAGATCTCCAAGATCATTGAGTCCAACCTTTGACCCAACACCACCACAGCCACTGAACCATGCCCCCAGGTGCCACAGGGACATGTTTCTTGAACACTTTCAGGGACAATGATTCCATCACCTCCCCGAGCAGCCTGTTCCAAAGCCTGAGGTCAGAGAATCCTGGAATAGTTAGATTGGAAGGGGTCACAGAGATCACCTACTCCAACCTCCATGCCGTGGGCAGGGATGTCTTTCAACGAAACTTGGTGGCTCATGGCCTTATCTTTACACCATGGATTTGGATGGTACTGCATATACAGGAGATACAGCACAGAAATTGGGCAGGGACACCTCATCCAGCCTGAACAGGAAGGAGGCATCCACAATCTTCCCGGACAGCCTATTCCCCAGTCTCATCACCCTTGTACTGAACAACTTCTTTCTAAGCTCCAGTCTAACCCTGCCCTTCTCAGCTTCAAACCATTCTCCCTTTCCCTGTCTCTAGACACCCTCATGAAAAGTCCCTCTGCAGCCTTCCTATAGGATCCCTTCAGGTATTGGAAGGTAGCTCTAAGGTCCCCCCCAGAGGGAGGATCTCTTCTCTGGGCCGATTCCAATCCACACAGAATTGTCACATTACAGCAGGAAATGCACCAGAGGTTGTGTGATATTAACCTGACACAACTCCACCTGGTTTCTGGATGGATGGTCTCAAGCTGGGTGATCAGCAACCCACACCTGCAGGGCACCCTACACCTACATCGTAGGAAGCATCAGGGAGGGTAAAGAACATGAAGTATGTTCTGGGAGGAGAAGACTTCGGATGGAGTTCCTGGGGCTTGGAGAAGCCTTTGCAAAAGCAAACCTAAACGTTCTGGTACCGACGTGGCTCTGCATTTGGACAGGTGGGTTGAGATTCAGCTCCCTGGGCTTTAGGTGGCTCAAAATTAGGTGTCTCATCTAAACCTGTCAGCTAGGCTCCTTTTATAGTTATTGGGACACCACAGTCACCTTCAAAGGGTGATTCATCTTGGTTATTTTGGGCACCTCATTCTGGGATGGGATGATCTGCACCCTGGAGGGGGGCAGCCATGGTACCCAGAGCGAAAGAAAGAGGGCAGGGTGGGATCTAGGACACATGGAATTTCTGATGACCCAGACATAAATTCTGCAGCTACCAATAGCAGAGCTTTAAAACCTGTTAAGACTCAGGTTTCTCAGCTGTATCTCTGGCAGATAACTCCCTTTACAATGCCAGCTCTGCATATTTCCTGCTTCACCCTTAGAGCCTCCAGTGAATCATTGTTGTATTTGCACATTGTGTGTGTGTGTGTGCAGATCTCCAGGTTCTGCATGCAACACAGAGCATGCAAAAGACTCTCTGACTGTAATGGGGGAATGTCTCCTATGGGCTAAAGGACACGACAAAGCCATCTGTGTCCTGACAATGTTTGCACTGCAGAAAGTTTCTTCCAGGAGTCTTTCTGGGATTTATTATCTCCTTGCCTTGCTCCACAGTGGTCACAGCCTGCTAGGTAACGACAACCTCACCAGGTCTGATGCAGTGACATCAATGCCCCAAATCTCTGCAGAACACTTGGGTTCTGGTGTTCTCCAAGAGGAAACAAAGTGCTGGCTCAAACTCAGACTGCGCAGAGCCTTGGCTTTGCTTCAGTTTCGTTACAGATTTGGGCAATCAATGCCACAACCCCACTAACTAAAACCAGTTTGAGGTACGAGGAGCACCCTGAGCAGTAGCTTTGGCTTGCCATGGGTCAAGGCAGCAGCACTGCTTGGTCACAACCTTAGAGTTATGCTGCAAGCTTCAACTGTCCCAAGGTCACCCTTCTCACCTTATAAAACATGTCTCCCTCCTCCATCAGCTTGCTCAACAGGATGATCATGATGTCAGGTTTGGAGGTTGCCATCGCCCATGTTGCTGGACCTGTAGTGTACAGGATGCATGATGGGTAAAAAACTCATACAATGCAAGGGTGGTAGGAAGCTGGGTGGAAAAAATATCCTGGGGTGGGAATTTCTGCTGGAGAGAACAACTTGGCGTGGTCAGAGGGCAGAGTATTGCGAATGATTGAGTTGACAGTTAAATTAACATCATCCCCATGGCAATGGCTTTCCTTTGCAGTCATTAGGGCTGATCCTAGCCCCCAGCACTGGGATGGGCTGGGAGCTGCCGGGAGCCTTTTCCACAAGAGGGCAGTGCCGGTCCGGAACCAGCCCGGGCCGGGGAGCCCAAAGGGACTCAGGAGGAGAAATCAGAGCGGTTACATAAACGCGTTTCTGAACGACAGTCTCCGGGAACGCTGCAGCTGGGCTGTCGGTAGGCATTTGGCATTTAAGTGGATTGCGACTTCCAGCTTCACAAGATGTGAAACGCTAGAGTAGAAAAATCCACGAAGGTGGGAAGGCTGACAAAGGGAAGGGTGGTGTCTAAGTGCCGCTGGTGTGAAGCCATCCCTGGGGCTAGGGACACGCAGGCTCTGGTCCACGCAGAACCAGCTGTGATCTCAAGGACCAAGCCTGGGAGGGACGAGGTGGCAAAAAATTTGGGGACGATTCATTAGTGTGGGTGAAGAATTAAGTCAACAATAGTCTATAAGTAGATTCAGTAGGTTTTGGGGGAAGGAGGTTAGTTTTTGAGTTCAAGTTATTCTCTGCAACAGTCATTAAAAAAAAAAGAAAGTATTTATTTGAAGGTGAGGTAAATTAAAAAGATTAGAGGTGTTGGGGACGCATGCAGGCTAAATCAAACAGGAGAAAGCAAGGCTGACAAAGCTATCAGATCGAAGCTGATGCTGACAGCAATGAGATATACCTCGTGGGCGACTCGGTAACGTCTGACAACCTTCAAAGAGAGGAGAAAACAAAAAGTTGTAGGAGAGAGGGGGGGGGAAATAAAATAATGGATGAAGGTGAAAAAAAAAATCAAACCAACAAACAAACAAAGAAAGGAAAAAAAAAAAAAAGCAGCTGTGAGAGGCAGGCAGCAGAGAAGCCAATGCACCAGCAACATCCCCTTTCACAGGATAAAGGTAACGTGAGCAGCTGTGCAGCGCAGGTAACACTAACATCTGGAAGCGTACACAGAGCGGGAGGCGGCAGCAGCTCACAGCAATGCATGGACATTGTATGTTTGTCGACTCAGACTAGTGAAGATAGAAAAAGCATTACCAGAGGAAAAGACCTTGCCAAAGAAACAGTGGTTTACCGATTAACTCGGCTAAGGAAGGCAGCAGAGTTAACAAGAAAGAAGAAGAAACTCTCTCGAGCCTCCCCCTTCTACGTGGGCAAGACTCGGCGGCTGCTCACGGAGCACCAGGCAGCAGCCTGGGCTGAGGCCGCCTCGGGTCACGCTCGGGGTTCTCGGGGAGCCACCCCCACTGCTGCAGGTCCTGCCCGTGCGCGCGGCCGGCGGCGCATTGTCCCCTTGTCCCTACCTATCTTGGCTCCTTTCTTCAGCAGCGTGACGACGACTGAGGTGTTGCGGCAGCCGACGGCCCTGTCCAGGGGCCGCATCCCACTGTAATCGACGTGCTCGATCATGGCCCCGTGGTCCACCAGAAACTGGACCTGCAATGAGAAGCCCAACAGTCAGAGCTGCTGCTGAGAGAGACCTTGGTGTGCTGCTGGGGGTGTACGACCAGCAAAACCACACAACTTTGTCATGGCTGGCAGCTGGAGGTCATCTACTTCAACTGCCCTGCTAGAGCAGCCTCACCCACAGCAGGATGCCCACAAGGTCCAGGCAGGTTTGGAAGCTCTCCAGAGAAGGAGACTCCACAACCTCTCTGAGCAGCCTGCTCCAGAGCTCCATAACCCTCACAGCAAACAAATCTTTCCTTGTGTTCAGCTGTAACTTCCTGTGCTCCTAGGCCTGCTCTGCCACACTGCTTGTGTCAATCTCTGTAAGGTCTGAGGGTTCATCAGTCTCCTATGTTGTCCTCTGTGGAAGTGCCTGCATACATGGAGGGCCAGGACCACAACAGTGATCCAAAGGCTGGATCACCTCTGCTGTGAGGTCAGGCTGAGAGATTTGGAGTTGTTCAGCGTAGAGAAGAGGAAGCTCCAGGGAGTCTTTCTGGTGGCCTTTTGATGCTTGAAAGGGCCAAGAAGAAAGCTGGGGACAGACTTCTCTGAGCAGGGCCTGTTGTGACAGGATAAAGGGGGATGGTGTGAAACTGAAAGAGGGAGATTCTGACTGGGGAGATGGAAGAAATTGTTAGCACTGAGGGTGGTGAGACCCTGGCCAAGGCTGCCAAAAGAGGTGGTGGATGCCCATCCCTGGAACCAGTCCAAGTCAGCTTGCTTGGGGCTCTGAGCAACCTGCTCTAGTTGGGGACGTCCCTGCTGACTGCAGGGGGCTGGACTGGATGAGCTTCAGATGTCCCTTCCCACTCAAAGCACCTACGACTCCACGACTCTCTATGCTTATTGCTGAAGCCAAAGTGCACAGTTGAAGGTTTGGCACCCAGTGCCCTTCCCTCCAGCCACTCACCACCTCCGCGTCGCCGTAGAAGGCTGCCAGGTCCAGCGGCGTGCGCCCGTTCTTGTCAGCGTGGTCGGTGGCAGCTCCGCTCTCCACCAGGGAACGCACCACCGGCAGATGTCCCTTCAGGCAGGCCCAGCTGAGGGCTGTCAAGCCCTCCTTGTCCATCAGAGCAATGGAGGCACCTGGAAGAACGAGCAGCAGTTAAGCACCTCAGAGCTCCCGGTGGCTGAGCGCTACCACACGACTCGGCTTATTTCCAGAGCCCCTGCAGGGTTATTCATGACTTCGTTACCATCTCTCCTGCCACGGATCCCACCCTCCGCGGCAGCTTGGAGCGCACCGATGGCAGCCGTGGCAAAGGGAGTTTCTTCACACCAAGCTGCAAACTTCCTCACACCGAGCTCTGGAGGCTTTTCTGGCAAACTCCCTCTGAGCAGCAGGGTGGATTTGACATCTCTCATCTGAGACATCAATCTTCCCTTTTAACTGGTTCTGAATGTTTTTTACAACCAAGCCCCAGTCCACTGTGAGGCAGAGATGAAGACCATTCTGCTGCTTCAGCAGGTCATGGCATACCAAGGGGAGCTAAGCCAATTCAGCTTTTCTAAAAAAAGCACAGTTCCCCCTCTTCACTCCCCTCCCTCTTCCCCAGAGCCACACCACTTCCAGCAGTGTTTCTCCCTGAACTTTACCCAAGATAAATACGACGATGTGGGATAAACTATTGCCAACTGCGAGTCAAGGAGAGAGGCACTTGGCACTTTCTTGGCTGAAGGAGCTGTGCTGCCATACCAACAGGTCAGTCTTGCTTCCTATGGCATATGGAGAGGCATGTGAGCCCTGAGCAGCAGCACTAAGTGAACACTCCTCTTCATGGCATGGAGACAACTCCTGTTGCCATGGCACAGGCAGGGCTCCACCTCTTGAGCATGCAGAATAGATCTGGAGCAGCTCTGCTCCTCTGAGGAATTGTGGCTACCTGCAGGATGCTCCTCCTGCCAGCAGGCTGGGAGGCATTGCTGCTGCAGTGCTTTTCTCCTGGAGGTAAACTCTAAACTGCCTAGTGTGATGCCTTCTCTGGCTCCAGAAAGCTCAGCGTGGAGGGGATTACTGTGAATCTCCTGAAGCTTCCCATTCATCCCAGCTGGCAGATCCACCAGGTGACAGCAAACCAAGAGGGCTTCCAGCTCACAACTTTGTGTTTGTGGAGCACAGCACAGGAGCATTTGCTCAGGATGGTCAGAAACTTCTGCCTGGAGCTCCTGGCACAGCATCCTGCTTGCTTCCAACTGCAGCATCAAGTGCCAGTGAGGGAGGTGGCAAACGACATCTGGGGCAACCTGGTGAGCCAAGGAGGGACACTGGCTGCAGGTGGCTCCAAGGTACAAGCTGAGGGATGACAACAGGAACTGCCAGCATCTTGATGACCTTCCCTCAGGTTGTCTCACTGCACCCAGGAACCTTTCTGAAACTCTGTGAAAACTCTCCAGAAGACTCACAGCTGCCCCGAGGCCAGTGAAGCAAGACAGAGCTTCAGGTCATTCCTTGTTTGTACAGCTGCTTCCTTGCAATCAAACCATTGAAGTCTTCTCTTGGGCTTTTCCCTCTGACTCTTCTGGAGCAGGTGAGAAAGCTCCTGCAGTAAGGAGGAAGGCTGCAGAGCAACATCATCACTCAGCCTTCCTGCTCTTTTCCCAGTCCAGTGGAGGGAGATGCAGACCACAGCACAGGGGGATGGGCACAGAGCTCAGGGTATCACTGCAGCACTGGCAGCTGAAGGTCTCAGTGGGCAGACAACACGTGCTGCTGCAGAAATGCCCAAATGCTGCTCCAGGGCAGGCTGGGCACAAGTGCTGAGCTCCTGACGCAGCTGTGGCTCCCAGCAGAACCTCTACTTGACTCTGAAGGCATCTCTGGCTCCTTCGGGGGGCTGTGACCTACTTTGCATTAAGGCAGTCAGACGGGGAACGAGCTGACGGTTTCCAGAGCAAGTGGCTTAAGGTGACCTCCTGGGATCAGTCCCTGCTGCAGGGGGAAAGATTTTGTCTGGGTAAACCCAGTTTGCCTCTGAGAAGGGCAGGGCTGCTCCTTCCCTACAAACACTAAGTGGCTAATGCCAGAGTTTATGATTTAATGCCACAGACCTGCCTGAATTGGAAAAGACCTGAGAGCATTGAGTCCAATCATTGACAAGTGCTTGGCTAAGCCACATCCCTAAGCACTATGTCTACATGACTCTTTAATACCCCCAGGGTAGGGGACTCCACCACTGCCCTGGCCAGCCTGGGCCAGGGCTTGAGAACCCTTTCAGTAAAGAAATTGTTGCTGATGTCCTGCCTGAACCTCCCCTGGAGCAGCTTGAGGCCACTTCCTCTTGGCCTATCACTTGTTCTGTGGTTGAGCAGACCCAACTCCCTGCTCTACAACCTCCTTTCCTTGTTATCTTGCAGGCACAAAAGGATGAGCTAGAGGAAAAACAAAATGAAAAAGGAACAAGTGTCCCTTGGAGCATCAAAAAGCAGCAGGGAGTGCTCAGGGTGGTTGGGATCTTCCCTGCACAGAGGATGCAGCCAAAGCCACAGCGCCCAGGCTCCTTGTGGCAGACACTGAGGAGCAGCACCCACATGTACCACACACTCCCAGGCAGCAAACTCTGAGGGACCTGAGGCTGTTTAGAATGAAGAAAAGGAGGCTGAGGGAAGACCTCTTTGCTCTCTACAACTCCCTGAGGGAAGGCTGCCATGAGGTGGGGGCTGGGCTCCCAAATAAGTAGTGACAGAACAGGAGGAAATAGCCTCAAGCCACACCAGGGCTGGACAGCAGAGAAAACTTCCTCACGGAAGGGTTTGCCCAGCCCTGGCACAGGCTGCCCAGGGAGGTGGTGACTCCATCCCTGGAGGTGTTTAAAAGCCTTACAGATGTGGTGCTTAGTGGTGGACTTAGCAGAGTTGGGTTAATGGTTGAGACTCAATGATCTTGAAGGCCTTTTCCCACCTAAATGATTCCACGGTTTGGTGAGCACCGAGGGATTGATTTTAGCAGGAAAGCCAGAGGCAGACTCGAACTCTCTTCAGGCACAAGAAGCTCCAGGGATCCTGCTGCTGGCTGTAAATAAAGCTGCTGCCAGGGATGCTTCATTCACATGCCCATTACTCCTGGGTGCAAAGCAGGAGCAGCAGGTACCTCTAAGAATCTGGATTTCAAATTGATTGATGACTGCAACTCTGTTAATAAAAAGTGTTTACAAATGCTGGCTGTGTTAATCAAGTAGAGCCAAATGAGATTTGCTTTGCAACACACTAATTAATGCTTATGGCTTATGATTCACACACTTTGATTTTAATGAAACATTGAATAGGATTGTCAAAGCCATTTTAATTAAAATACACCACACATCAGTGTGCTCTGGCCCAGGCTCCAGCTCACTTTCCAGGCCCATGTGTCACAGCATCACTCCATCTGTAGTGGAGGTTAGGAAGCTGCTGTAAAGAATGGACCTTTTAAAGTGAAAAAAAGAGGACTTTAATATTTGACTTCTTGCGCTGTTTGTGTCCAAAGAGCCAGGAAAACTTTCCTGGTGATCTCATAACCAAGATGAGAGACTCTGGAATTTTTGTCTTTTGCCAGTCTCAAGCAATCTGCACAGTTCTCAAAGTCTGGCAATAATAATAAAGATAATAATAATAATAATAATTTTAAAAAATCACTTATTGGAAGCCTTTTACACAGAGCTGGTCAAGTGCAAAAGGGGCCAAATGCAACTTAAACATGGAGAGTGGGAAGTTGATTTTCTTTTCAAAACAGAGTATCAGGAAATAATTAATGAATGAATTTAATTGAATGGATTTATAGAAAATTCATGCCTGAAACTGATCTTTGTCCCATCCCTCTGCAAGTTACAGTAATGACAGAAAGGCCTGGCCTGTGGCTCAGGACAGACAGACAGGCAATGAGAAAGTTGTTCCTGCAGGGCTGGCAATTTGACAGTGCAGAAATGTTCTCACAAGCACTAGATAAAATACTCAAGTGGCTCACATTTTGGTTGGAAGGGTCTGACAGAGTCACTCAGGATACAAAGCAAATATCCCTTCCCAAAGAGGGATCTTACCTGAAATAAACATATCCAATAACAACACAAGAGCCAAAGGCTATTTCTAGCCAAAAATAAAAAGAAAACAGAAGGAAAAAGAAAAAGGAAAGTGAACCAACCACAGCAAACATTGGCTATTTGTCAGGGAAATAAAAGTAAAGTCTCCAAGGAACTGGAGAAGTGAGGACTGATGATGCTCATATGGGCTGCAAGCAGTGAGGCTCTGACTCACCTCCCATTTGGCAGCAATGAGTAAAACTGAGCCATGTCCCTGCTGGCTGAGTAACTCCTCGTGGAGGGGAGTATTAGACACTGGAAGCACTGAGCAGAGGCAGTCTGTGAGTACAGAGCTGAGGAGTGGGCTGGCTCCAGAATAATTCCTGTTTATTTGCAAAAAAGCCACCAAATCTGCTGGTGGAGGTGTCACAGAGGTGGGTGACCACAACAGCACTTGCAGTGGAAGGGTTAAAACAGAGCCCAGGCTCTGGTGACAGCAGCACCATGGCTGGAAACGATCTCTAAGATTCACAGATTCATAGAATGGGTTGGGTTGGAAGGGACCCCAAAGCTCATCCAATTCTAATAACCCCTGCCAGGGGCAAGGACACCTCGCACCAGCCCAGGCTGCTTAAGGCTTCATCCAACCTGGCCTTGAACACCTCCAGGAGAGGTATCCACAACCTCCCGGGACAATCTGTGCCAAAGACTCACCACTCTCACTGCAAAGAGTTTCTTCCTAATCTCCAGTCCAAATCTCCCTTCCTCAAGCTTCAATCCATTCCCTCTCATCCTTGCCCAGGGAGGTTGTGGCTGCTCCCTCCCTGGAGGTGTTCAAGGCCAGGTTGGATGAGGCCCTGAGCAACCTGTTCTAATAGGAGGTGTCCCTGCCTGTGGCAGGGGGGTGGAACTGGTTGAGCTTTGAGGTCCCTTCCAACCTAAACCATTCTATGATTCCGTGATTCTATCACTACAAGCCCTTGTAAAAAGTCCCTTCCTGGCTTTCTTGTAAGCCTCTAGAACCAAGACCATCAAGACCAACCATTACCTAACTCTACTAGGGCCACTACTGCCCCTTAACCTTGAGCGCCCCATCTAGATAACTTCTAAATACATCTAGGCCCTGTGGTTGAGTCTTGTCTGTTCATTCCATGGTGGTGCTGCTGGCTCAGTCACATCACCTGCTCATGTTCTTGTCTCCAGGCATGGTTAGGGAGCAGATTCTCAACCCAATGCCCCAAGCACCTGGGACAGATTATTGTCTAACTCAAATGCATGGTGTGAGGCCCTGAGCATCACAGAATTGATCAGGTTGGAAAAGACCTTCAAGATCATTGAGTCCAACCTGTCACCCCACACCACCTAATCAGCTAAACTATAGCACCAAGTGCCTCATTCAGTCTCCTTTTAAACACCTCAAGGGACAGTGACTTCACCACCTCCCTAGGCAGTTCATCCCAATGCCAATCTCTCTTTCAGTGAAGAACTTCTTCCTAACATCCAGCTTTAACCTGCCCTGCTGATGCTTCAGGCTGTGTCCCCTCACTCTGTGCCTGGGAGAAGAGACCAACCCCAGCTGGCTATGACCTCCTTTAAGGTAGTTGTGGAGAGCAATGAGGTCCTCCGTAGCCTCCTCTTCTCCAGACTAAACAACCTCAGCTCCCTCAGGTGCTCCTTGTCAGGCTGTGCTCCAACCCCCCCACCAGCCTTGGTGCCCTCTGGACACACACAACAAAATGGAGAGCCAAGACTAAAGCTGTGACTGTTGTAGCCTTCTTCTCCAATAAGCTGGATGCTGAGAACCTGTCTCAGCATCTGGCCCAGCAGTGGGGCTGCAGTCCCCTCCCTGACATCACAGCCTGCAGTCGTGCAGGAGGTGCTGCAGCAGGACTCGCTGTGGCTGGTCTCCTGCACGCTCCCAAGCAGGTGCTCTAACCTTGTGCAAGCAGAAACTCCACTGTGCCCAGATGTCCCTCAGATGCAGCCATCATCAGCGGCGTCCGCCCCTGCTTGTCTGCCATGTTCACGTCGGCGCCGTGCGTCAGTAAGAGGTCTACGATCTGCAACACAGCAAGGCAGGCACAGGCTGCAGGGAGAGGCAGCAGCTGGCACACATGGCACGTGGGGACCCCGCTGGGAAAAAGCCAGAGTCAAGGGAGAGCAGAGTGGTCCCCACGTCCTGAAAGCTCACCTCCCCGAGGCACGGATGCCCTCCGGACTTAGTGCATGCAAGAAGCAAGGACGGTGTAAGGACAGGGAAAGTGCCCTGTGAGGTCAGGAGCATGGCAGCTGCTGCCCAGACGCTGAGCACAGCTCTCAGGCAGAGGCAGGAGCCAGCCCGAGCTCAGGGTCTTTGAAGTGCTAATACCTCCACTTCTCACTCCGGAAGAGCCTCGGCCTGACCTCGCCTTTCGGGGCAGCACTCACCTGCCAGTGGCCCTGCCTGACGGCGCTGAAGAGCGGAACCACCCCGCGGCGGTTGGGCTGCGCCACTGCTGCGCCCTGCTCCAGCAGCAGCCGGCAGACCTCCAGCTTCCCGCGCCCGGCGGCGGCCGTCAGAGCTGCAGGGAGAGGAGAGCAGTGAAGGGAAGAGGCCACAGGCTGCACAGGGCTTTTCCTATCCCCAGATGGACACCAAAGCAGTGGAGCCTGAGATGCCAAATGCATCTCATGCCAGGTAGAAATGAACAACGCAAAGAGGCTGGATCACAGCCACAGCAACACCCGGGCTGGCACAGCCCCTCAAGATCACCACACAAACCAGCTCAGGGCACACAGAACACATCCAGACAGGCCCTGAAAGGCTCCGGAGAAGGAGACTCCACAGCCTCCCTGGGCAGTCTGTGCGAGGGCTCTGGGACCCTTCCAGGTAGAAGTTGTCCTTGTGTTGAGCTGGAACCTCCTGTGCTGCAACTTCCATCCGTTGCTCCTTGTCCTATCCCAGGCAGCAGTGAGCAGAGCCTGTTCCCCCCCTCCTGACCCCCAGCCCTTAGGTATTTATAAACATTGATTAGATCCCCTCTCAGTCTCCTCATCAGACCAGGCAGCCCCAGCTCCCGCAGCCTCTCCTCATTTTAGACTTGTCAGTCCCTCCCTCCTCTCTTAACTTTCTGGAGGAGGCACAGCTCCTCCAGCTCCACACTCTGCTGCTCCTGGTGGGAGGCTTGAGCAGCAGGTGGGAGTCCATTTCCAGCTGACGTAGCCTCTTGTTTTCCTTTGCTGTACAGTTCTGTGGGATGGCTGATTACGAGGTGTTGATGGCTTTCCAACTGCTCAACACTGCTAATGGGTGGGGGATTTAAATTAATTTGGCTTTGCTGCTCCACATTAAGGTTGAGTTTTCTTCTGTCTGGGTTGAGAGACACCAAGAGTTAAAAAGACCAAAAAAATTAAAAAATCATCCTCTTGCTGCCACAAGCAGAACATGCTGCAAAAATCTATAATCAGCTCCATGTGGGTTTGAAACGTAAGCCCCAGATATAGAAGGAGGACTGTGTGTAATGTGCACAGCAGAGGGGTTGGAATGCAGGGCTTTGGGGTTCTATTTCTAAACCTGCCCCCACCTGACATGTTGCAGGTTAATTTGAGGTATTCCAACGTCAAAGGGACTTGGATTTGCAACAAGGCACCTGGGGGTTGGTGTTCTGCCACGGAGTGCTCTCTGCAGAAGGCATCACTGAAGCAAGATGATCTGATCCATGCCCATACCCTGCTCCACTCTGCCTGCACTGCTGGTGTCTTTTTGCTGCTCTGTTCCTCAGGGCCAAAGCAGCTGGCATGGCTATGGAGCTCCAAACTGTCCTCTGCAGCTCCAGGGAAGCTCAAAAGCTTCTGTGCTACTGAGCAGTCAGACCTTGCTGCTTCAGGAAGGTTCCACAGTGATGACCTGGATTTGCTGCCTGCTGCTGAGGGAAGCTTATCCAAAGCTCATCTTGTGTAATGCACAGACACAGGAGTGGAGGAACCCTCCAGGAGGTGAGAGGAGCTCAGTCTTAGCACACCAACTCACTAAGCACACCCAGACTTCAACAGTGCCTGTGCCTGAAGGAGAAGGTTGGGCTGGCTAACCCCTCTGGCTCCACAACTGTGGTGAGTTGGACAGTCTGCTGCTGCTCTGTGCCCCACTCCTCTGGCTCCATCCTTCTAAGTGCCTGCTGACATCCCCAGGCTCCAGCTCCACTGCCGGTACCTCAAGCCCAGAGCACTGCCCTGTGGCTGGTGTCCACCTGTACAAGCCCAAAAGCTCAATTACACTTCAGGAAAATTCTAGCAGGATTTGGTTATTTAAGCAATTGTCCCTCCTTGGGTGGACTTAACATCAGAAGTGCCTTACAACAGCTGCTGGTCTCCAAAACCCCCACGGTGCAAGATAAGGCTGTGCCTGCCTGCTGAGACTGGAGAAGTCAAGGAATGGTGATGAGAGGAAATGGGAGAAGTGGAAAAGGTTTTGTTTGAAGTTTTGCTGCCTGCCAGAGAGCTTCTGTGGCCCAGCATGAACAAGGAGAGTCCACCAAGCCCAGCCAAGGAGCAGGGCCCATGTGGGATCCTGAGCTGGAAAACAGGAATGTTCATTTTGTAGCTTTTCCATGAGGCCCTAGTGTCAGGAGGACAACTCAGCATGCAAGAGCAAAGCCTTGGCACCAACTCTGTACAGAAGTTGCTGGGTTTCTCAAAACAGGGCTCAAACAAAAACAGAGACAAGTTTCAGGTGTGGATCTGCCCTCCCCCCAACACCAGACCAGCCACAGCCTCCAGCACCAGGGGATCTGCAGCAGCACATTCTGCTGCTGCCTCTGTGCTGTGTGGCTGTTTGCTTAGAGAAAAAAAACAACTTTATCTGTTGAAGAAATCATTCAATGGCTCCTTTATGGCATGTGGATCCATTTCACAGCCTGGCAGCAAGACAAGCCCAGTCTGATGGAGTCATTCTTTGCACCTCCAACTCTGATGGAGTTATTACAAGTGACTCAGATACTCTTTTTGTGCTGGGTTTTTGGTATTAGTTCTGTCCCAGAGGGAAATATTCCATCTGGAGTTGGCTAGAGTGTGCTGTCAGCAATTCCTAAACTTATGATGTCACCTGGCATGGCCATTTGGATGGTATCAGGCTGATATCACCAAGCCAGGCAGACAGCTCTGCTCTGCTGAAGATCAGACACACAGCAGCAAGTACCAAACCCCAGAGCAGATGTGCTGCAGACCTTCAGGGCAGTTGCTATTTTTTGGGTAAGGAACCAGCATTTCTCCTCAAATGTATCTAAACTCATCAGTTAATTTGGGGACAATCACAATAAAGCAACCTGAAAGGGATCTTGGGGTCCATGTAAACTTGTCCTGCCTGTGACAGGGCCTGAGACTGCTCAGTTTGGTGGCTTTTGCTCATTTCCCCATGTTACCTGCCACCAGGTTTAGTGGGACTCAGGAGTTCTACTTTGAGATGAGCTCCTCAGTTTGTGTGAGGTGTGAAACACAAATCCACATTCCCAACTATCCCAGCTGCTCAGAAACCTCTCTGAGCAGAGAACACCCCAGACACCCGGGTCCAGCCCTTGGCACTGTTGGGGGTAGAGGTGTGAGAAAGGGAAAAGGTTCTGCTGAAGAGTCCTTGAGGCAAAGGCAGGCTGGGAGCAGCAAAGCTGCTCAGGACACAGGGAAGGAGGGAGGAGAAGAGCTGGACTGTGTCAGGAGAAGAGTCAGTGCCCAACAGAGCATGGCTGAGCAGGGCAGTGTGAGCTGTGGAGGCAGCTCAGGGAGGCACAGCTTAGACATCAGCTCAGCAAACACCTGTGGCTTTATTCTGGGCTCTGTTGGATTCATCCAGACAAGCCAAGGCTATCTTAGCTCAGGAATCTGAGAGCATTGGATGCTGCCCATGAGAGGAGACATCTTAGTGGTTTTTGATGCAACTGAAGGCATCTCAAGCACATCCTGTTGAGAAGGGAGCTCTCAGGACCCAGAAAGCAGAGAATAAACACTTTGGATGAGCTGGCTCAGGTCACCCCTTTGAACTGTGAGCTCACCAATGGCAAAGCCACTGTCACTTCATGTCATTAATTCCACATCCAATGTATTGTTTCTCCCATCACACCACAGGGACAATTTCAAACCACTACTTTGTGCCTTTATTTCCACTACTATGGCACAAAGTCACAGAATGTTAGAGGTTGGGAGGGAGCTTGAAGGATGACTGAGTCCAACCCCCTGCCAGAGCAGGAGCACCCAGAGCGGGTCACAAAGGAATGCATCTAGGCCTTGCTATTCAGTCCTGTTCCTACAGGTGCAGGAGCTGACTCTGCACCTAATGCCTCCTGAGTGCCCCAGAGCAGCCCAGCCACCCAGCAGGCTCCTGCTGGCACACCTCATCCCTCCAACGTTGTCCTTCAAAGTTCAGGGGCAATACTTTCTGACAGACTTCAATCCACTACAGAGCTCTAACAGAGCTTAATTTCCAAAGGTAGAGCAGACAAATCAGCTCAAAATACATCCCAGCTTTTTCCTGCCCTCCTTTCCAACCAAACCTGACCTGCCCAGAGCCTGAGCCACATGGCAGCCACTTTCTGTACCTTTGGCTGGTGTCGTTTTTAAGCAGAGCTGACAGAATCAAACTCAGTGCTCCCTTACCCAGACAGGAACATTACCTTGGTGTATTAACTTGACAGGAACATTAGCAGTGATGCAAGCAGATTAGTGAGCTGAGTACAAAAGACAGCAGATAATGTTTATCAGGTTGCTGGAGTTAAAAGACAACCACTCCAGGTTTGAGTTGCTCAAGGAACAGAGGTGGGTGAGTGCTGCAGGCTGTGGGGTGGCAGGGAGCAGTGCCTGCTTTGGTTTTGGTAGCAGTTAGGACAGCAGGGCTCTTGCATGCAACACAGCACTGCACCAAAGGACATTTGCTTCAGTAGCAGGTGCTAAATAATGGCAATGTCTGAACAGACAACAACTGAGGCCATCAGGGCTTTGTCAGGGTTGGAAGGGACCTCAAGGATCAACCAGTTCCACACCCTGCCATGGGGGCAGGGATACTTTCCACAGCTACATCCATCCTGGCCTTAAAAACATCCAGGGATGAGGCTTCCACTGCCTCCCTGGGCAACCTGTGCCAGCTTCTCACCACCCTCATGGTGAAGAACTTCTTCCTAATGTCTAATCTAAATCTCCCCTCCTCTAGCTTGGATCCATTCCCCCCAGTCCTATCACTGCCTGACACCTTAAAAAGTCCCTCCCCAGCTTTCTTGTAGCCCCCTGGAAGGAAAGGAGAGAAGCAAGGAGATGCTTGGGATAAATATGTTCAATCCCAAGAGAGAGAGCAGAGTTCTGTCTGTATCTCCCTTCATGTGAGGTGGTTCAGAGGAGTCAGAGATGGTCTGGCTGCCAGAGATGCTGCATCCCTGCCTGCTCCTGCAAAGTGCCAGGAGCTGCAGAAGCTCAGGATCTTCAACCCCAAAACTCCTGTTTGACTTGAGCTGAGTGCCAGCTCCACCCTGGCACCTGTACCTGAGATAAGAGCAGAGAAACTGATCCCCCCCTTCATCAGAACAGTTCAGGGATGCTTCAGATGACTTGAGCCCCTAAACACAGACACAGAGATGTGAGCAGCAGCTGCAGCAATCACCTGTTTCTCCCCACAGGCTGTCAAAGCTGTTGATTTGTGCTCTCTCCACCTCTTCTTCATCTTTTTCTGGAAGATCAAGCAGGTAGGAGACAATCTGAAAGAAGATGATGACATTGTCAGCTCCCAGACTTGCTGACACCTGAGCACCAGCTGCTCTCAGCACGCAGAGCAGAAGGAACAGTCTCTGCCTAGCACCTTGAGCTCAAGAGATTCATCACTGCCTGCTGCCCTGCACAAGCAAAATCAACCCCAAGTGTCCTGCTGTGACCAGGCAGGATGAGCCTCTAGAGTGCCAGTTCCCTCTCACTGTGTCTGCCCTGCTGCAGTGTGTGCAGTGGATGTGCTTCCTTCTGCTGTGACCAGTTTGTGTCCACCTGCACTGACTCACTTGGTGGGGTGCAATGAAGAACCTCTTCACAGGATCACAGATGTTAGGGGTTGGAAGGGACCTCCACAGATCACTGAGTCCAAACCCCTGCCAGAGCAGGATCGTAACATCTAGTGCAGGTCACACAGAATACATCCAGACAGGCCTGGAAAGGCTCCAGAGAAGGAGACTCCACAGCCTCTCTGGGCAGCCTGTGCCAGGGCTCTGGGACACTTACAGCAGAGTTCTTCATGTTGAGGTGGAACCTCCTGTGCTGTAGTTTACATCCATTGCTCCTTGGCCTATCACAAGTGAGCAGAGCCTGTCGCTCCCCTCCTGACCCCCAGCCCTCAGATAGTTATAAACATTGATTAGATCCCCTCTAAGTCTTTTCCTCACCAGACCAAAAAGATCCAGTCCGACCCTGCTCTCCCTCAGCTCCAGCCCATTCCCCCTTGGCCTGCTGCCCCCATGCAGCAGCCAGCCCTTGCCTTGGCTGCCCAGCCCACAGAGGGGTGCTGACAGGTCTCACCTCGGTGTATCCCATGCTGGCAGCAGCAATCAGAGCTTGCTGGATGGCATGGCTCTTCTTGAACACGCCCTGCTGCTGCCCAGCCATGCTCCAGTCACACTGGATCAAGAACTTCACCACCTCCAGGTGTCCTCTGAGGGCAGCATGGACCAGGGCACACTGCCCATTTTTGTCCAAGTGATCCACCTGCAAGAGATGGCAAAATGCAATCGACCCAAACCCTGCCCAGGATCTCTTCTTTACTTCAGTTTCCAGCCCTGCTTTCAAACCCATGCTACATGGGCACTTGTCTGGTGAACTGCCCCTTCCATGACCTGAAACCAACCACAGCAGCTCTATCTCAGGCTCAGGCATCCTCCTGGCCACAAGTGTTTGCTTTGGGTAACTACCACGGGGTTTAGCTTTTTTTTCAGATTCTAAGGCTGCAAAAGTGTTTTCCTCTCTGTTCTGAAGTCCACCAAAGCTTTTGTCATGCTGATTGAAATCACAGAACCACAGGGACCTTTGAAGGGCATCCAGTCCAACCCCCTGCAGCCAGCAGGGACATCTGCAACTGGAGCAGGTTGCTCAGAGCCCCAAGCTCTCACCACCCTCAGTGCTAACAATTTCTTCCATCTCCCCAGTCTGAATCTCCTCTTTCAGTTTCACACCACCCCCCTTTGTCCTGTCACAACAGGCCCTGCTCCAAAGTCTGTCCCCAGCTTTCTCCTTGACCCCTTTAAGCACTGAAAAGCCACCAGAAGGCCTTCATGGAGCTTCCTCTTTAGGCTGGATAAGCACAACTGTCTCAGCCCAGCCTCACAGCAGAGCACCTCCAGCCCTCCCACCACTGCTGTGACCTCCTCTGGACTCACTCCAACAGGTCCATGTCCCTCCTGTGCTGAGTACAGTGCTATCACCTCCTGTATCCAAAGGCAGAGGAGGAAAACCAGCTTGTTTCTTTGAGAGACAGAGAAGCTGCTCAGGCTGCAGCCAAAGGCACAGCACAGACCAGTGTGGGCAGAAGCCAACAGGAAACAGAGGGCACACTTGGCAGCCCTGGGGGAGCTGATCTGGTTGGCTTTGGAGGACAGGGCATGGCTTCACTTGATGCCTCAACACATCAGCTGAGGTTTCCAGGTCCTATCCCAACAGCAGTAACTTGCAGAAAATAGGGCAGGGGGCCCAGCTGCTGTCCTCCTGCTCATTAACCTCCTCTCCCCCTCCCCATAGGATAAATAATCATCAGGTTAACAATCTATTAACTGTGGTTGTGTAACACAGGTGAGAGAGATTCCTCACATCATAATACATTCATATCATTAATGTTTTATTGCGTCTCAACTTGTGCAGCAGTCAGGGCTGCAGTTTTCTCTGCCTCCATCAAACATCTCAGCCTCCAAATTGAAGCATGCTGTCTTGGGTTGTCTCCTCGATGCAGCCACAGGGCTATGGAGGAAAGCTCTGAGTGGCAGGACTCACATTGCATTCTGTAGCCCAAATATTCCTCTGCTTGGAGATGGAAGGCAACTCCCTCAAAATATCCCAACAAAAGCAGGATTCTCTTTTTT
>VWYK01005400.1:6409-37931 GCA_013399775.1 Semnornis frantzii
GCCTGGGCAAGCCAGGAGAGGTACAAGCCCAATATGGCCTGCTTAGACCTACCACGACAATCACTCACTGGATTTTTAATCACCTGCAGAAAGCAGGTTAATAGAGACATAGAGGTAAAAGACCAACACACAGCCAAGTCACTGTTAGCACCAAAACCCCCCAAACCACCCCAAAAGCCAAAAGCCACCAGACAAACCAACTAAACAAAAACAAAACCACCACCCCCAAAAAAAGATCACTCCTACATTACTAGTTGCCACTCAAGAGTGTTGCAACATACCTGTGAACAGTCAAATAAGTACTATCTTCAACAATTTCCAAGGCACATCAGCTGCTTGAACACTGAGCTTATGCAGCAATCTGATAAGAAAAGACAATCACTTAAGCTGCCTCTCCTTCTGCTGAAAGAATGATGTTCTTTACCTGGTGTTCAGATCTGATGTAGAAAGAAGTTCTCATCTCATCTAAAGCTGTCCTGAGAAATATTTGGACCATTTTGCTGCTAGCACAGTTTCATACAGTCCCCACTGTGTTAAGTGACACATAGTTGGGCTATGCATTCTGGAACAAAAAGACACTTTAACTTCTCTGCTTTTTACTCACTTTCACAGTTTGAGAAGTAACTCTTCTCAAAGTTACTCCACTCCTAAACAGCTTCCTGCATTGTTTTGTGGTTGGTAATTTCTAATCACTTAGCCGCAAGACCACAGAACTGACCAAAAAGTTCTTGGGATTCTAGTCTGGGGATTGACTTCAATTAGAGCATTTTTCTGGGTGTGGATATAAACCTGCAGGAAACCAGCCCAATTCAGTGGGCTGCCCATGTGCATCAGAAGACTCTAGAATAGAAAAACACAGCAACAGTGGAAAGAGAAAAATTCACGAGAGAGGCCTTTTAGAAAGGCGAGAGCTAACCCATTTGAATGTAGAAGGCACCAATGTGGAGGCAAAAAGGAGTTCACTGGACTATGCAAGTCTCACTGCAGTGCTGAGAGAAAGGAACCCCATACCCGGATAACGGCTGCATTTGCAAACCACAAGCACCGCGGTTACGGCCAAACTCGCCCACATTCCAAGGGTCCAAGGGCATCGGCAGGTCCCCAAACCCGGGACAACCTCTGCCAGCTGACTGCCGGCGCGGCCGCTCCAAGCGGCACACACCACCGCAGTCGCTGCTGTTTCCGAAGGTGGCAAACGCTTCTGTTGTTTGTTTGTTTTCTTTCCCTTTTCCTTTTCCCGAGTCTCTGCAAGACCTCCCTGTTCGTCTCGGCTGGTCACCTTCCCTGACAGTTCATGACACACGGGCACAGCCTGCCCCTGCGCCTCCAAGCCTGCCCAGGCCCCTTTGCCCGTCGGGACTGGCAAACTGAAGTTTGCCCTCTGGGAGTCCCTGTTAAACAGTTTTGTTGATCCTCCTCCTTACTTCACCAAGAACTGAGAATTCGATCGTTTCATGGTTGCTAAGCCAGAGACAGCCACCGACCACCACATCACCCACCAGTCCTTCTGTTTGCAGACAGCAGGTCTAGCGAGGCACCTCCAATAGCAGCAACGTGAAGAAGCATCACCTATAAAATAGGATCCTCTTCCGCGGTGCACACAGTTAGCAGTTCTTTGTTTTCATAGATCATCCTTTCCTCTAAGAGCAAAAAAACTCAACAAAGGTCGGTTTTAGAATGAAAACCGTACTTAGTAACATAGTGAAAACTCTTAAAGCAGACTGCAAAAGCATCACCTAATTTTGAGCAGTCCATACCAGAGTACTTGCACTGCTAAGAAGCTTTATCAGCTTACTTAGGGTGGGGTTTCGTGGGGGAGGAGCGAGGGCCAACACTCTGACTCCGTTCCGGACTTTGGGGGCAGAGTGCGCCGCCAGCGGAGAAATTTTGGGCGCTAGAGCGCGCCGTAGGCGGAGCGCTGCCGCCGCCTTCCGTGGTCTGTCGTGGACGGGACAGTGAGAAACTCCCCCGTCGAGAGCGGCAGTTGCTTTTCCCTTTGTCAGCCGACGCACTCGGGAGCGGACGGGGCAATGGCGGCGGCCGGCGCTGCGCGGAGCCGGTTCGTGGTGGTGGGCGGAGGGATCGCAGGGGTTACCTGCGCGGAGAAGGTAGGAGTCGCACCGCGCCTCACCATGCGCATGCGCGCATCCCCTCCAGCCGCCGGGGACCCCCCGCCGCGCCGCCCCGCCCGCCCGCGCGCGAGGTGTTCGGCCCCAGCCACGGGCCGCGCCTGGGGTGACCGGGGTCAGCTCAGGCCTCGGGGCCGTAATTTCAGCCTCAGGCTGCCAGGAGGCTCTGCGGCGTTACCGTAGGTTCAGGGTTGCGATGGAGGCTGACACGGTAATGACACGAGTATGCTCATTTTGTGCAGTAATCCGGCACTCTGCGCCTCCCGCCCGGCGTTTCACTAACGTACGCCTTAAAACACAGCCCCCCGGCGGGACAGACAAACCCAAGCAAAACCAGCCCCAGAACTGTGATGTAACAGCATTTACCTCTCTGTAAACATTTCGGAAGGGGTCGGAACTGCGTGGCCCGACAAGAATTTATCGTTGCTCGTAGAAAGGGGATGAAGGCTTCGTAAGGCGCCTGGTGGCGTCCCGTGCGCCTTGCCGACCTCCGTAGCCATCAAGCGCTCCGCTGCAGCTAAGGCTTATCGAAAGTCTCGGATTCAAACCCTCCAGAACCCGTTTGAAGGTGCAAAGGGGTGCAAAAAGGCATGCATTTATTGATACATTTCCCACAGTGCCTGCATGGCGAGCAGCCTTTGTACATGGCCTTAGGAAATAACACAGCAAGACATAATCATTACTTTGCCCAGAAATCTCTAACATACTCATTAGTCTTTCAGAGCTCATGCTTAATATGTGCAAGTGCCTGTTCGTCATGTGCACTCCCATCCTCTGGCAAGTGTTGGGGAAGGGGCTTCAAGAAAAGTGCCCTTGACTTGTCCCTCTGATGCTCTGGTGTTCCTCATCAGTCTGCTGGTTAGCTGACCTGAGGTTCACTCAGGGTCAGACGTGTGGGCACATTGGCGAAAGTTGTAGTTGTTTAGAAGATTCTCTGTTCTCTCAAGAAAACTGCCTAGGTAACAAGTTACTACCTTTCCTACCACAGTTTGTCATCTCCTTATGATGATGGATGGTCTGGGTGGTCAGGTAGTGAGGTGGATTGTGACCTGGGAGGATGGAGCCAGGCTCTGCTCAGTGATACCCAGTGGTAGGACAAGGGGCAATGGGTGCAAGCTGGAGCAGAGGAGGTTCCAGGTGAACGTAAGGTAATACTTTTTCAGTGTGAGGGTTACAGGACAGGCTGCCCAGAGAGGTTGTAGACCCTCATTCTCTGGAGACATTCCAAACGTGCCTGGATGCAGTCCTGTGTGACCAACTCTAGGTGATCCTGCTCTGGCAGCAGGCTTGGACTGGGTGATCTTTCAAGGTCCCTTCCAGCCCCTGACCTTCTGTGATTCTGTGATGTGTTTTCTTCCAAAGCTCACAAAGAGTGCCACTCGCTGCTATTAATTCACACCTCTTACGTTCTTTCCTTTCTCTCACCTTTATATTTTTCCTGGAAAACCCAAATCAGATCGTTAAGTGATGGCAGAGTCTTGCTTTGTCTTTTAAAACTGCAGGAAGCACATTTAGCAAAGTGCTTAGTAGCACTCTGAAGATGGTAATGAATGTATTGGTTTGCTAAACATTTTAAATAATCAATAGGAATCAGTATTTCCTCTGCCAAAATTAAATCTGTGAGCAATTAGCCGCTGCTCTGCAATAAACAAGGTGTGTCCAGCAACTGGGTGTCTCCAGAAATCTCATGGTCATAGTCTGTTCCTGCAGTTGGTATGAGAATAGTCTTGCCAGTAGTCATTTACACCATGGCTGCAATTCTTGAAGATACATTTCTGTGTGAATGAAATGAAATCTTGACTCTCCAGATGCTGTTCATTTCAGTCATTATCAGATTTCATAATCTTGAAGTAGAGGTTATCTAACAGGATTCTACAAAACTTAGGTAGTAAGATCTTTTCACCAATAATTTTATTAAGTCTGAAGTTAAAAGCTATCGATAAGTGTATTCCCTCATCATAATTTCTGCTTCTTTACCAGCTGGCCACAGACTTTCCATCAGAAGACATTTTTTTAATAACAGCTTCTCCAGTTATAAAAGCTGTAACAAACTTCAAACAGGTAAGATCCACTTAATTTTTCTTATAGTAAAACCTCTTCAGAAGTTTGTAAATGTACCCTAGAAGCTAATCTTGAAAGTGCTTAGGATTTTGAAATTGTTTTCACATTAGTGTGACTGCAGTGGTGTTAGTAGGACTGATGAGGTATTTTCACAGAATCACAGAGTGGTAGGGGTTGGAGATCGTTGAGTCCAACTGCCCTGCCAAGGCAGGGTTGCCTAGAGAAGGTCACATGGGAACATGTCCAGGTGGGTTTTGAATATCTCCAGAGATGGAGACCCTACCACCTCCCTGCACAGCCTGTTCCAGGGCTCTGACACTCTTAAAGAATTTCCTTCTCATGTTTAGATGGATCTTCCTATGTTTAATTTTGTGCCCATTACCCCTTGTCCTGACTGGGCATCACCGAGAAAAGACTGGTCCCATCCTCCTGACATCTACCTTTGAAGTATTGATCACCATCGATGAGATCCCACCTCAGTTTGCTCTTTTCCAAACTCAAAAGACTCAGTTCTCTCAGGTTTTCCTTGTAAGGGAGATGTTCCTTTCCCCTCAGCATCTCTGTAGCCTTCTGCTGTACCCTCTCCAGCATGTCCCTGCCCTTCTTGAACTGGGGAGCCCAGAACTGGACACGGTATTCCAGATGTGGCCTGACCAGGGCAGAGTAGAGGGGAAGGAGAACCTCCTTTGACCTGCTGGCCACACCCCAGGATGCCATTGGCCTTCTTGGCCACAAGGGCCCATTGCTGGCTTATGGTCATGTTGTTGTCCATCAGGACTCCTGGGTCCTTTTTCCCAGAGCTGCTTTTTCTGAAAGAGTAGTTAAAAGATACAGAAAATAGAATTGAAAAAGATCCTGAAAAATTGATTTTCAGTCATTGGCAGCTTGTGTTTTGTCTTGCTGAACACAGGGCATGGTCTGTTAGATTTGAAGTGATTACACAGTGTTTCACCTCATGTATTATGCATGGGTGAGAACAGCATCCTCAAGCAACCTTTCCATGCTGCTGAAAATCTACAGAATGTTATTATGTCTCAGCAGGAAGTTTATGAGCTTTCTGAAATCCTTCTGCCTCTCAACGTTGTGAACAAAAGCATTACAGAGTGTTAAAAGTGTTCCTGGATTTTAATGAACAGGAATTAAAGATTGTAATTTAGTGCTGCCAAAATTAATTGCCATGTTCTAACTGCACAGTAGCCTAAGGCAGGAAACAGCTACCTGGGCTGAATGGAGAACTTCAGTATTTCTTAATCCCATGACAAAAATCCCGAATCTTGATTCCTGAGAATCAACAGCATCAACAGAGATGGCAGAAAACTACAAGCAAGTGCACATGGATAAACTCAGAGTTAACTCTGTGCTTTAAGAACAGAACTCTTCTTCCAAGGCCTATGAGACCTTAGCCTATTTGCAATGGAATCCATTTTTCCTTTATCTAAGAGACAGATAAATTATTACTATTTTAAAATACCTCTCTTCTTCTTATAGGTCTCCAAAACACTTGAGGAATTTGATGTAGAAGAGCAACCAAGTTCTCTCTTAGAAAAGAGATATCCCAATATTAGAGTTATACAGTCTGGAGTAAAGCAGTTGAAAAGTGATGAACATGTAAGGCAATTTTTTTTCTTTTTTTAACTTTTATGTGTTTTTTCAAATGATTTATAAAAAATAATCTAAGCAGCAGATGAATGTTTGGGATGTCAAATTCTGTTAAAATACATTCTGCCTATTCAAGTGTTAAGATGCCAAATTACAAGAAAATACTTGCTAACTTAAATTTTACTTATCACTTACCTTGTTCAAGTAGAGAGATATATAGTAGGGGGAAATTGTAGATTAAAAACCACTTGTAAAAGATGCTGTCTCTTTTAGATTGAAATATTTGATACCTTAGAGATACTACATTGCGTACCTGATGGCAACAGCAGAGAAACCAGTCAGTGAAACCAATCCTGTATATCAGTATAGGTATCAGAACATTTCTGTAGCCCTTGATTGAAGATCCTGATTTACTCTGTATTGCTACTGAGACCGAATATTAGAACTTCATGATAGAAGAAAAAAAACCTTGAAAGAACCAACACTGCCACCTTTTAATCTTTCTTTGTAGCAGGAAATAGGTTGGAAGTATGAGCACTGTACAGTAGCTATCCTTGTTAGCATCTGCTTCCACTCCACATGTTATTTCTCACTTTGGCATGATCTCACATTCAGATCCAAAACCTGGGTTTGCTCATTTTAAGTCACAGAGATATAATTCTGCTAATATTCTGGAGGTAATGATATTCTTGTGTCATTACTGTAATGGTGTTTTAGTTTAGGTTTATCTCTGGACAGAAATATGTCATGTATATTGAAACCCACTATAAACTATTTGCACTATATAGTGCAAAACCACTGTCAATTATTTGCACTATATGGAAAAACATTATAAACTGTTTGCACTATAAACCATTTAACTTTGTACTGGTTTGAGTTTAGCTTTTCAGAGGACACCAATACAATGATAATAGGATGTCTTCCCCCCTCCTCCCCNAGGTACAAAAGGGTACATATATATATATATATACACACAACCGGATTGGACGGCAGGGTTCCGAGGAGGTGCCCACCGTGTGGTAAAGGCTAGCCACGAGGTGGGAGAAGGAGAGAAGGGAAGACAACAGGAAGCTCCCCTGTTTATATAGGGGGCTGCAAACAGGAAGTGGGAGTGGGCTGAACACTATACCTGGAGTCAGGGTCTGACCATTCCCCTGACGCAGGAGGGCTAACCCTTTACAAACTTCTAGTTTAGAAAACCACCAATAAGGTCATAAAAGTGTTAAAAGGCAAGTATTACATGTTTCACAATGATGTAGCTTGTGCAGCACCTGCCCATCTTCTTTAGCAAAGAATGGAATTTGCAGTCTTTCTGAAGGGTATTTTAGCCTGTGCCTAGTTAGCACAGATCTCTCATTGCTGAAATGTTTGGCATGACATTTTTAATTGCCAAGGTATAGTAGTAGTGTAGAGGTCTGCATCTCTCAAGGGAGTGGGGCGCAGCTAGTGAGTACAGAGTGCCATCATGTGGCAATCTTCTTGTCATCTGCCTTGGTGTGCACCGTGTCAGTCATAGAATGTCATACACTTAGGCTTGTAAGTAATGCAAATAAAGGACAGTCAGTGGAGGCTTGCTTTTCAAGTTGCCTTTTACAGCTTTTGGTATCTGCAAAACACTGACAAAAAGGAAAAAAAAATGCTGATGTTCTCGTAGATGTCTCCAATAGTTTTGTCTTTTACTTTTAACAGAAAGTTCTCACTGAAGATGGCAAAGAATATATATATGAAAAACTCTGCTTGTGTGCTGGAGCAAAACCAAAATTAATTTTGGAAGGAAATCCATATGTATTAGGAATCCGGGATACTGACAGTGCAGAGGTAAATATGTTTTGAACTTAGTATTCTATTATTTATTCTATTTAGTAATAGACTATTAAGTGTGTAATATTCTTGCTTTTGATGCCAAATACTAAATATAATTGTTGAGTGAAATGGAGAAGTGTGATATTATATTTGTTATTATATATCCTTAAATAGGAACCCTTTTAGTAGCAGAGAAAGAGCCTTAAAATGCCATAAAATAAATTAATTACTTAGTTTATGAAGTTTATAGATAGCCCTAAAATAATAATCTAGAATAAATTATATTCTTCTGACCTCCAGGCAGAGGCCAATCTGAAAATACAAACATGAAGTAGACTCCACCATGAGAAGTTGTATCTGGTACATGGTACAAAGGGCTGCTTCTTACAGTTAAAAGCTACTGAAGGACTTTTTTCTATTTCTACCTTATCTTTTCCTCATCTTACAGAAAGAGGTACAGTTATAGTCAAAGATACCAATAAGTTTTCACTTCAGCAGTGACTTAACAGACTAGAGCTTCAGCTTGGAAGTAGAAAGTGAGGTTTTGCTGCTGCTAAGTCTCCATAGTTATATGAGGCATGGTGAAAGTGAACCCTGCTTCTCCGTAACGTAAGAACTGTAATTCATCAAATGAAATTTGACCTTGAGGATAAACAAGGAGTTACTTTTTCAAGCAAACCGAAGCAAAACTATGAAATTGTTGTTGATGTTAAAGTTTACCTGAATTTAAAAAAAACCCCAAAAGACAGAAGAGGGAAGAAATAAACACACCGAAATATAAAGCTTTTGATAAATTTGTCTTGTCTGAATTGAAGAGAAAGAACATTGAAGAACTGAAGGAACACACTTGAGTGGTGTTCCTGGACAGCATGGGCATGTGTTTGTTGCTTCCTGGATGAGCATCCACCATTGGCCACTGGGAAAGAGCAGGCTGAGAGCAGGCTATCACTTGTCAAAACTCATGTAGAACACTGAATGAGGCTGAAAATCCTTGTTTCTTTTGGTTTGTTTTTAATGGTGATTGGTTGGATTCACTACTCCCCTCTGATAGAACTTCAGTGTCCTTCTTTGAAGTGATTAAAGCACTGCAGTTTTCCTGCTCTTTAGGTTCTCTAACACAGTCAGGTAAACTGAAAGTGTGGATGAACAGGTTTTCAGAGTTGCAATAGTTGGTCTGATTGTCATGGTTCTTGATTTGTTTGAAAGCAAATCCTTGAGGTGGTTATACTATGATCTGAAAATGCTGTCTTGGCTGTATTTTGTTGGTTTGGGGTTTGTTTTTTTTTTCTCACCACTAAGATGGAATTTAGATGACATTTGGAAGACTTGTTTCGTTCAAAAAGTTTTTTGCACAAATTGGTTCTCAGATTTGCTACAAATTATTATTATTTTAAATTCCTGATTCTGATCAGCAGTTTAACCCCCCAATTTCTGAATCTTTGCCTTTTTGATGTCACACAAATTCCTGTGAAAGTTATGCAAGTTGTGATAAAACTGGATTCATATATACCACAATGCTAATGGTCTCTAGTACAAAGAAAAGTCTCCTGGATTCTATTAGCACTGTCTCAGTTGAAGGCTGTATCAATAACTTCATCCCTTACACAGCTCTCATTAGCATCTGTAACAGACCCTACCGTAAGCAAATATGTGTTGTTAGTCTGAGAAAATCAAAGAAAGACGACTAAAAGGGTAAGAAAATACTGAAAAGGATATAGTTGGTGAGTGTGAAAGAAGATATGATCTAAGTTGTTTGACTTTCTTTGCTTTTTTTAATGCAGGCTTTTCAGAAGAATTTGGCTCAAGCTGAGAGGATAGTAGTGGTAGGAAATGGTGGGATTGCACTTGAGTTAGTGTAAGTAAACAACTAAGTTTTAAAGGTACAGATGTAAATAGAATATTTAACAATGCAATGTTAAGTCTACTGTGCCTGACTTTGGGAGAAGGTTCACTTACAAAATTGTAGCTTTAAGGCATTCACTTGGAAAATTGATTAAAATAACTTTTTTTTTCTACTACGGTGGTGCTTACTGATACATCGGAAGAAGCTTTGACAGATATCAAGGACAGGCAGTGTTTTTCTGATCTGGCACCAACAGATTTCTGTTAAGATTAGTAAGGGCAATATTTAAGTTACAAAATTTGTCTTGACTTCTGGAGACAGAAGTTGTAACAGGAATGAAGATGCAGCTTATCTTGCACTCAGCCTAATTTAAGTTGATAGAGCTTTTGAAGTGTCTGATGTGGCCTTTGTCACAAGTAGGATACTGGACCATGTGGTCCTGCAGTCTGCTAGATTGCAGAACCACCTGTACTATGCAATTACATGGTCTTTGTTGGTGTTGCAGGCATTAACTTTTTCACTTGCAGAGTTCTCCTCTGCATGTCTCTACTAGTTCATCTACCAGGTAGTGCAAACAAGATCCAAATGCTTGTTCTAAGCGGTGGGCAAGCTGTTATATATGCATGTTGTTGTCGTTGTGGAGAGCAGGAAATACTAAATAGTAGTAGTAGTAGTAGTATAATTTTGATCTACCTCCTCTCACCCTCTCACCCCAGTTCAGTCAAGGTTGTGCTGGTGAGAAATAATGACCTGTCAGCTTGAAGAAGTGTTTGGTTTTGTTTGTTTTAATGGGCTCCTGATATAAATATTTAGAAGCAGTACTGAATTTTCTAGGTTTAAAAGTAGTAGATTTTATATTTCTAGCTTTTGGAATGAAACCTGGCATGCTTCTAGTTGTGTTGCTAAGAGTGAATCCTTTTCATATAGTCTGTCACTTCATGCATTGTTTAAATGTCCACAGGTATGAAATTCAAGGCTGTGAAGTAATCTGGGCTATCAAAGACAAAGCCATTGGGAACACCTTTTTTGATGCAGGAGCAGCTGAATTTCTCATTCCAAAGCTTACTGCTGAAGACCGAGAGACCCCAATTGAATGCAAAAGAACCAAGTATACAATGGAAGGTCTGATGGTTTAGTCTCCTAACACTGTAGCAGCAGCATTAAATATTAAAGGTAGTCCTGAGACCAGTTAATTTAGTAGACCATAAATTAGGTTTGTTGTTACCATCAATAGCATTTCATTCTTTAATAAAAATAGGAGTAAGAAGGCAATCTTACTTACTTACTAGGAAGGACATGGAACTGTTGGAGCGGGTCCAGAGGAGGGCCACGAACATGATCGGAGGGCTGGAGCAGCTCGCCTATGAAGACAGACTGAGAGAGTTGGGGCTCTTCAGCCTGGAGAAGAGAAGACTTCGAGGAGATCTTATAGTAGCCTTCCAGTATCTGAAGAGGGCTACAGGAAGGCTGGGGAGGGACTATTTACAAGGTCTTGCAATGACAGGACTAGGGGTAATGGGTTTGAACTGGCAGAGGGAAGATTTAGACTAGATGTGAGGAGGAAGTTCTTTATAGTGAGGATGGTGAGGCACTGGAACAGGTTGCCCAGGGAGGCTGTGGCTGCTCCCTCCCTGGAGGTGTTCAAGGCCAGGGAGTGACCTATGCCAGTGGAAGGTGTCCCTGCCTATGGTAGGGAGTTGGAACTAGATGATCCTTGAGGTCCCTTACAACCTTACCATTCTATGATCTAAAAATCCATCCAGAATGTCTGTAGATGCCTGACAATGTAACACAGTACCTACAGACAGCAAAAGATGCGCTTGTCTTTGTGGCTGTGCCAAGTTTACATTGCATTTCCTGTGTTCCACCTACTGAAGAACTTGTATCTTCTGTACTATTTTAATGGTTCGTCTAACGTACATCAGGAAGGACTTCTCCTATAATAACTTACTGGAAGACCAGATGAAATCTCAAAGGCTGTTACTACAGATGCAGTGAAACTGCAGTTTCAGTAACAGCAGCTAGCTAGAAATGCATGAAGAAACAGTACACAAACAGATTTATGACCAAAGTAATAACAAAAAGAGGAGCATGGTTCTAGACTCGAGGTTGGAAGAATAAATTACAAAAGAGTCAGCCTAAACATCACCAAATGGCACCCACAGTTCTTCATCTGCATCATCGTGTTAGAATTTGCACTTTGGTGCAATAGAGGGGACAGTGCATATTTGTCAGCAGATGGACGTGAGAGTAAGCAGCTGAGTCTGCAGTGGCATGCTTTTTTCAGAGTTAAAAAAGTTAAAAGGTGTTTAAAAATACTGGCTTGGAGCTGCTTTGTCTGCAAATACACACTGGGAAATACACACTTTTCTCTTCCCTTTGGGCAAGCATATCTATTTCTCTTGGTTGAGTCCTTGTTCTGAATTCTGCAGGGAATGAAGGATGCACATTAAATCTCACACTCCTTATCTCTTTCCTTCAGGAAGTGATGAAAAAGAGAGGCCTGTAGCAGCACCTGACAAACCGGGCAGTGCCTTAGGCCCTGATTGGCATGAGGGCTTAGATCTGAAAGGGACTAAAGAGGTATGGTCATAATCCTGCTTACACGTTTGTTTAAATGTTGATCTGAGTGGGTGAAGTTGAAAGAAGTGTCACATTCAGGATTATTAGACTCAAACAAACAAACAAAAAATCCCCAAAACAAAAAAAGAAGCTTAAAATAATTGTCCTGTCAGAATTAAGCAGGAAAATATGTTAAAACATAATAATTTTCTGCTTCAGGAAAAAGGAGGCTAATCAGTTCCACTGGGAAGGCTCTTCAGATTGTAAAACAAATGTTGGTTTGATGTTTCTGGATGACTGGTGTCAGCCTTAGCTCTAACCAGAAGCAGTGGTACTTTGTTGGGCTGATTTTAGCTGCCATACCTATATTTTCTTATGTGAAAAACTTAAGAGTACAGTAGAATTTGTACAGAGAATGTAAGTCTCATCACAGAAGACATTAAAATGCAAAATCAGTGGCAGATAGGAGCATTGTGAAGAGTTTCATGCTTGAAATAAAGCAAAAATCCTCATATTTCATAGTTTTATTATCAGGTTTTTGTTTCTAAGCTGATAGGGGTTTATGTCAGTTAAAAAAAAAAGACACCTCAAACATGATCAGCCCTAGAACTGGCAGAAGCACCTTTACAATACCACTAAAGGATGTTTAGGATATTCAGAAGATTACCAGATGGTGTTTTGGCTGTTGAAGGTCATGGAAATGTTTGGGTGGTGGAGAATGAAATAAGCTCAAGGCATGAACCAACAAAATAGTTCAGAGAAACAGGTAACTTCCCAGTTCAAGCTCAGAATACCAGAGATCGAAACATGGGTTGGTGGAACAGAATATATCTTCTTTTTACAGTATTTAGAACTTAACTGTTCCCAAAATGTAATTTGTGATAGAAAAATGAAGGATTTGAAATCCTGAAAGATGGAACAGAAAAAAGTAAACTCATCTTTTCCACTAAGTTCTGAATTCTCTTCCTGTAAACTCAGGAGAACTTGAATATCTAGACTGCTGAAAAAGCAGGTAAACTGTGACTGGCTCTTGTGAGATCTGTGCCACAAAAGGAAAAGGAGCTTGGCTGATGGTTGTGCTTTAGGATGGAACAGGGGGGGAAGTTTAGTAAGTGAAGATATCCTTACTATTAAAAATATTATTGCAAACTGTTATGTTTACAATGTTGTCAATCCTGCTTTAGTTTTCTCATAAAGTACACATCGAAATCCTGTGTGAAGTAAAGAAAATACACTCACAGCAAGAATTTCTACAACTGCAGCAGACCTCTTTGACTTTTCCTAAGGAAGAAAAAGATGCAGAACCAGATGAGGGTAGGTGGCAATGCTGACTGGAAGTAACATGTTGAAGGTGAAGCAGTGCTGCTGGAGCATGTTTGATCTTGTTTGCTGGTTTAGAGCAAATAGGGATTTGGAAAAGAAATCCTTTCTTTATAGAAATGAACTGGACCTTGAGCAGTTTACAGTAGTTGAGAATGTGATTTATAGGCTACAATTAAATTACACAATGTTATGAGTCAGACCCTTTTCCCACAGTCACTCAAATCCTGTATGCAGGATATTCCCTCCTTGCGCTAGGCTAATAAAATCATTTATTAATAGTGAAGTTAAACAGAAGTAGTCCTTCAAAGAAAGTAGAAGAAAATACTATGTTTCATAAATAGTTGTATCTATAAGGTCCATTGAATGAAAATTAGTATTTAAAGTACTGCTTTAATAGACAGTTACTTCCAGCATAATGTCCTAGGAAGCCAAATCTTTGATTACAGAATGGCTTAGGTTGGAAGGAACCTTAGAGATCATCTATTACCACGTCCCCACTGTGGGCAGGGATGCCTCACAGGTAGGCTCAGCTGCTCAAGGCCTCATCCAGCCTGGCCTTGAACAACCCCAGGAAGAAGGCATCCACAACCTCCCATGGCAGCTTGTTCCAGAATCACTTTGCTTTTGTGGCATTTCCTGTGCATCTGTAAATGTGCATGTAAAAGAATCTCACAATTACGTATTTGGGAGAACATCCTATAGGTCTGAAGCAGTGGCAGGACATGGTATTTTCTCCCTACAAGTAAGGGTTAATGGTAGGACGTGGGGAAAAGCTCCAAAACCTGATGTTTTACTGGTCTTGGAGTGAAGGTAAGGAATGTGATAGCTAACCTCCAGTTATTTTCCTGTTCTTCTTTTGTAATTTCTGTTTTCCCCTACCTAATCAGATAACTCAAAATACTCTTATTTATTTAATATCTTGGTTATTAAAGACATAATTCATAATATTAAGAACTCTTGTTGATTACATTCTTAGGGCAAAATTTTCCCCTTTTTCAGTTCTGTGGCCTGTATATGTGGAATTAACTAATGGAAAAATTTATGGATGCAATTTCATTGTCAGTGCAACTGGAGTCGTGCCAAATGTTAAACCATTTCTTGATGGCAATGATGTAAGTATACTGATTTCTTTCAGAGTTGTTTTTTTAAGTCAGGTGAAATGAGTTTGTTCATCTGATCTATGTTTTTATTCTGACATGAAACATTTGTACAGCATTTCAAAATAAGGTGAGGTGTGGCCTCACCTAGAGTACTGCATCCAGGTCTGCTGCCCTCAACACAAGGAGGGCATGGACCTCATGGAGTGGGCCCAGAGGAGGGCCACAAAGATGATCAGGAGGCTGGACCACCTCTGTTATGAGGACAGGCTGGGGGAGCTGGGGTTGTTCAGGAGATTTAGATTGGATGTTAGGAACAAGTGCATTACCATAAGGGTAGTATAACACTGGAACAGGTTGCCCAGGGAGGTAGTTGAGGCTCCATCTTTTGAGGTATTCAAGGTTGGGCTTGACAAGACTCTGGGGAGCCTGATCTAGTGGAGGATGTCCCTGCTTATGGCTGGGCAGTTGGACTAGTTAACCCTTGGAGGTCCCTTCCAACCCAAATCATTCTGTGATTCCAGGTTTTGATTAAGCCAAATAGTGAATTTGCTAATTTTTTTTTAGAAGTCTGCCCTTATAAAGTAACAAATGAGATGACTGCTTAACACAGATGAAGTTGAATTACTTAGTTTAAATTATTATTGTATTTACTGCTGATTTGTGCAAATACTTTAGTTTGCTGTAGGTGAGGATGGAGGTCTTAAAGTAGATAAACACATGCACACATCCCTGCCAGATACATATGCAGCTGGAGATATCTGCACAGCGTCGTGGGAACCTAGTCCAGTCTGGCACCAGGTAAATCAAATCATAGCAGCTCAGCAGTGGTCTGATCTACAAAGTAAATCGTGCACTGCTGCAGAAGCAGAGAGAAAAAAGTGTCAGAGTCATGGACTGCTAAACAGCTCTGGAACCTGCAACACAGGAAGGACATGGGTCTGATGAAGCAAGTCCAGAGGAGGGCCACAAAAATGATCAGGGGGCTGGAACACCTCTGCTACAAGGACAGGCTGAGGGAGCTGGGGTTGTTCAGCTTGGAGAAGACTCCAGGCAGACCTAATAGCAGCCTTCCAGTACCTAAAGGGGCCTACAAGAAGTCTGCAGAGAGGCTGTTTCCAAAGGCCTGCAGTGATAGGATACCGGGCAGTGGTTTGAACTGAGAGAAGAGCAAATTTAGATTGGATGTTACAAGTTCTTTGCCATGAGGGTGGAGGAACATTGCAACAGGTTGCCCAGGGAGGTATTTGAGGCCTCATCCCTGGAGATCTTCAAGGTGAGGTTCAACAAGGCTCTGGGCAAATCAATCCAGTGGAGGATGTCCCTGCTGACTGCAGTGGGGTTGGACTAGATGACCTGTGGAAGTCTCTTCCAATGCAAACCGTTCTGCAATTCTATAGCCCTGGGTGTGCTGGCAGCAGGCAGCTCCCTCTGACTGAAAGCTGAGTGTGCTATAGAGAACAGTGACTGTGGGGCTTATGCACTGACACACATCTGTGCTTGTAAAGGCTTCTGATGTTTTCTTACAGATGAGACTGTGGACTCAAGCCAGGCAGATGGGATGGTATGCAGCAAAATGCATGGCTGCAGATACTTTAGGGGAGCCTATTGAGATGGATTTCTGCTTTGAACTGTTTGCTCACGTCACAAAGTTTTTCAATTACAAGGTGAGGTCCACTCGCAGTAACCCATGGAGTAAGAGGTTGCTGTCTGTGTTCCCATACTGATACTGTAATAGGAACAAAACAGTTTTCTCTGTCTAATAAGAGTTTAGATTTTCTCCATTCATAATAATTTTAAATGCTGAAACTGAAGGGGAAAAAGATCTTTATAGGTATCTGGCAGATTTTATTTGGTGACTGACAAGTGTTCTGCATTGCATCTTTGTATTGCCCTTTTCAGTAAATTTCTGATTGTAGATAAATCCCACACAGCTCAGCATGTTCTCTGGGTCATGATTGGGGCTTGTGAATCATACTTCAAGATTTTAAATTCTGTTGTGGGTTTGCAAGCCAGTGAAAGGAGGGGGATGTTCCCCAGGGACAAAGAGTTTCCTGCTTGACAGTTGTAAGCTTTGAAAGACTAATGCATCAACAGAAATATTAAAAACCACTAAGTTTGCTGTTCCTTTTTTCTTCTGTTAGGTGGTGGTTTTGGGAAAATACAATGCTCAAGGCTTGGGTTTAGATCATGAACTGATGCTGAGGTGTACCAAGGGACAAGAGTACGTTAAGGTGGTGATGCAGAACGGCCGAATGATGGGAGCTGTGCTGATTGGTGAAACAGACTTGGAAGAAACCTTTGAAAACTTAATTTTAAATCAGATGGACCTTTCAGCCTATGGGGAAGATCTCCTCAATCCAGATATTGATATAGAAGATTATTTTGACTGAATGGAACCCCACTTCCATTGTGTAGTGTTTTGACAGAATGTTGTTCTAAAAACTCATTCCCTCAGGATTACCAGAAATGAGAGACAGATGCACTTCCTTGCTAAGATTTTGTGTTGATCATGTCAGGATAGCAGCTGGCAAACTCAGCGTGGAAATGCAGCAACAAAAGCAAGTGGATTAGTATTGGTAAAGAGGTTTCATCTACATTAGATGAGTCTATGAAAACAAAGCTGCAAAAGCCCTAGAAAATGGTCTTCACAGTGCTGTTAAGACGGGACTGCAGTCACCTGAACATGGGGCAGCCTGCACTTGCAATAAAACATGTTCAATCCTGTGTCAGCCTCATAACTCACTTCTTCCCCAAACCATGCAGATGTCACCTGCCATGGTTAGTAGAGTCCTGTTTCCCCAGGGCTCACTACTGTGCAAGTTCCTCACACTGGTGAGCCAGGATGCCTTGATGTGATGGTGCCGCCTTTACCTGCTTCAAGCTACCTCCAGTTTTGGGTGGTGTCAGTATTGTCTAGGATGGGGAAGCCCATGCTTTACAAACCCCCTGGCTGAGGTGAACATTTAGAAGGTAGCCATGCCCTGTGGTACCATTCCACTAGCACCCTGGCACAGGTTTCAAGACTCCAGTCTCAGCTAATCCTGTACCATCTCTGTGGAGCTGACTCAGATTAACAGGGGCTACCTTTAGGACAGAGGTCACTCAGAACTCTCATTACCTAGAAGGTGATCTGCAAATGCAAGATGGATGCTGTACCTGTTCTGGGAGTGTTAGTAAGTTTATTTCTGAAATAAATGTATTTTCCACCCAGCTAAGTAGAGAACACAAACACTTTGACATCTCATCTGGGCTTTCATTACTTAGTTGAGAACAGCTTTTTTACAGCTTGTCACTGCAGCTGTTCAGACATTGCAGTGGAGCTGCACTGCTGCATGCTGTCAGATCTCCAGCAGGACACAGGTGCAGTGCACTCCAAGGAGAGGCCAACACAACAGCACTGGTGGATGTCACCTGTCAGGAGCCTGTGGAGCAGGCTGCTGTGTATTTCCACCTAAGAAAGTTTTTACAGTGACAAGAATCAGTCAGTGGTACAACTGCTGCAGGCTATGGCACAGTTGTCATCACAGGAGGCCTCCACCAAGACACAACTGGACAAGGGTACTGATAATCCCATCTAAGCTCCCTTTCCTGTAAGAGGTTGGACCAGATGTTTCCAGATCCCTTCCCACACAGGCAGTTCAGTGATGATGCTGTTGTCTGGATGTGGAGCAGTGCCAAGCCACCTGGTTGTACTTTCCTCAAGTCTTTCCTTAACACTTGACTAATTACAGAAAAGCTTGGTGGTAAGATGGCAAAGGTGTTCTATTAACTTCTTGAGCCCATGTGAGAGAAGGGAAGTCAGACAGTTCTAAGCTGAGGTCAGTCTCAGAGGAGTTCAAATAAGGGTAATTTCCTGGGTACTGCCTTTACTCCAACAGAATTTTACACTCTTGGAATGAGGGGATCAATATAAACCATCTTCTAGTTCAGGAGTCATTGGGAATTCCAGAACCCTGAGGGGCATGGAAAGGAACACTTATTTGTTAACTTCCACATGGCTCAAAAGTTCTTTTTAATAAATAGCACAACCAAAACATCTGGAGTTCTGGATTAAACACTGCTTAAGGGTTAAGTGTAAACAAAAGCCCAGCAGCTTTTGTGCTCAGAAACTGGATGTGTGAACAGAGCTGCTCTTCAGGCCTTGTCCCCTCAACCTAGCTGTTCTGCTCCCCACTCTGGCCCCTACAAGTGAAACTGAAAGCACACGTTCAGAGTAGCAGCAAATGTTCTGTTGGTCACCAACACTAGAATTTCATCACATGTTTTTCCAAACTCATCAAGGTAACAGCTCAAGCATTCATTTTATCATCCATCCCTTTGCACCTAGGCTCCCCATGTTCACTCTCAGGTTCTGGCAACATTCAACTTAAAATATAAATTTTATGCCTTTTTAGGAAAAAAAACCACAAGCAGAAAAAGATGAGTTTCAGTCTCATTCCAAACCCCAAATCTGATTGATTGATTTCCAAACCACAACCTCCTTAACACACCAATAGTCAATTCCTATGTGTGAAAGGTTCTGCCACCCAGCACAGGTGTTTGAGCTGGCTGAGCTCTCTCTTCACAAAAAGGAGGCAGGAGGTACAAGGTGCCCAAAACAAAGACCCATTGCCTGAGCATGCAGGGAAGGAGTTAGGTGGAATTAGCAAAGGATATGAAAAGCAGTTAAGAAGCTTCTCTAAGTATGTCAGCAGTAAAAAAAAGAGGAAAGTATGGTCCCACTGCTCAGAGGGGTAGGGGAAGTAGTGACAGGACACAGGAAAGCCCAAGGGACTCCTATTTTTTGCCTCACTTTCACCAGTAAAGTTTGCCCTGAGACCTCTGGTTTCCCTAGGCCTACTAACAGTTCATGGGAATGAAGAACTAGAGGAAGGTGGAGTCACAGATCACTTCAGCCAACTGGCCAGACAGAGTCGCTGCACTGAGGAAACTAGCAGAGGTCACTGCAAGACTCCTATCATTTCTAAGGGAACTTGGGAGGCTGGGGAAGGTCCCTGATGACTGGGAAAAGGCAAATATCTCACTTGTCTTCAAAGAGAAGGGTCTAATTAGTCACATATCAGTCAGCTTCACCATAGCCCACAGAAAACCTAAGGAGCAAATACTCCCAGAAGACATTCTCAGACATGGAGGTGACCGGAAACAGGCAGCTAGATCTAGCAGAAGTAAAAGCATACCTGATTGAGCAGACTGGGACAACCTCCTGTACGAATAAAGAAGGTACCAATGGATTTCAGAAGGTTTTTGACATTGTGTCCCATAGTTTTCTTTCAGTTAACATATAATTGTGAGATATAGAGCGGATAAGTATACAACAATTTAGGCATAAAGTCATCTGCACCACCTGCTTCAGAGAGTCAGGATCTGTGGCACAAAATCCAGCTGGTGGCCATTTACTTGTGACAACATTCACGGATGGGACACGTACAATTCAGGATCTTCTCTAACAATCTAGGTGCAAGGACAGAGTGTGCTCCAGCCAGTCTGCAGATGACACCAAGGCTGGGAAAGCTGCTGATGCACTGCAGGGCAGGGCTGTTATTCAGAGGGCCCTAGAAAGGCAGAACATATGGGCTGACAGGCACCTCTTAAAGGCAAAAAGCAAAGTCCTGCACCTGGGGAGGACTAATACCACACAACACTACAGGCTGGGGCCAGACTGCTTTAGAAAGTAGCTTTGCAGAAAAGCAGCCAGGCTCCCAGGAGACAAGAAGCTGAAGTGAGTCAGCACTGTGCCTCTACAGCACACACAACAACTGCAGAGCAGGCTGTATTAGCAAGAGCAGAACCAGCAATGTGCAATACAAACTTTCTGGGTATTCAGCACTTGCAAGATGCCAGCTGGAGTGCTGGGCAACATCTGCACCTCTCAGGAAAAGAAACACACTGCTACCCTGGATTGAGTCTAGCAGAGGGCTGCCAACCTGCCTAGGTACTCTGAGAGAAGAAGAAGGGACTTAGAGAGGAAAACCAGAGAATGGAATTTATTTCATATTAAAAGAGAAGAAGGGCAGGGGGTAGAAGTGACAGTTGGGATGCTGGTGATGGCCAAGCAGAGCTGCAATGCAGCCAGACCCTTCTCAGAAGAGCACACTGGCAGGACAAGAGGCAGCTGATGAGTTGCAACACAGGAAATAACAATTAGCTCTAAGGAATGTCTTTTTTTCTTTTTTCACTCATGAAGGCAGGCAAACTCTGCAACAGGTGCTAGGAGGGGCTGCGGAATCTCCATCCTTGGGGATGGCCAATACTCACTTGACAGCACTGAGTGATCTGTTCCTATTGGACCTGCTTGGAGCAGGAGGCTGGACTACATGATCTGGAAGTCTCTTCAGCCTGCAACAGTGTTGCTATACACTACCACTTCCGAGAGTTAAAAAGGCAGCAGGGTAGTTATTGACACTCGGCAGCTATTGCTGTATCCTAAGATACACAAAAGCTATTTGACAGGAAGCCTTACTCCCTGGACTACTAGATTGCTGTAGGCCTGAGAGTTTTAGCAGCACTTCCCTGTTTACTTTTTGTTTCAAAAAATGCACAAAAACCATTACTAAAACACAAACTGAACTTACATCTTGCATCATCCACAGAGAAGCAAACATGATTAGATCCTAAATGTAGTCTGTGAAGCTCAGTCAAGTACTACTGTTTGGTCATCTCCACCTGCCTGAAGCTTCATCTTCTTTGCTTTTAAGTTAGAACCACAGTTAGGCCGTTTATGTTTCTCTGACTTCTTCACCATTGAATCCTGAACAGTCTTTGAAACAGTCTGTGCACTTGAATTTGAAGACTGAGAGGGTTTGTCCTGTAAAATAAAAACAACGCTAGTAAAATCCTAAGTTTTTCTTCTTTTTTGGTGTTCCTACCAAAGAATGAAGATACTTCTGAGGTCTATTTTAAATCTTGTTGATTGCATTACTATGAAAAAACCACACTGAGCAGATATCAAGCTATTAAACTAGGATAGAAAAGACAGCTACATAGCAAGCCAGGAGAGAGATAAATACCTTGTAAACACTTTTCTTCTTTGTCATCCCTTCTATGGTCAGGACATGTGCCTCGTTTTTCAGCAGACTTGCCTTTGGTCCTATCTTAAGGTAGGATATTGTAGCAAATGCTGTGAAGCTGAAATCTTCCCTGCACAAATTAAATCAGTGATATAAGGGAAGGCTGGAGAAAAAGACAGGCCAGATCATGCAGGGGGAAAGTGGGAGACATTAACCCTTTTGATGGGCATTCCAAACAGCAACTTGATTCAGCTTAGCTATTCGAATGGATAGTTAATATAGAAGGGTTCTGGTCAACACTTAACATAGCTCACAGATTAACAGAAAGGTTTAGGTTGGAAGGCACCTTAAAGATCATCTAATTGCAACCCCCTGCCGTGGACAGGGACACCTTCCACTAGAACAGGCTGTTGAATAAAAGCCAGAACACATGCCCCACAGGGAGCCAGGTTACAAGAGCAACACTGGTGCTATTTTCAGAATGCTTTCTGAAATCCCAACTTTTTAAAACTGCAAGAGACTGAGCATTTCCAACGTTCCTCTAAATTCTGTTTTAACAATCTGAAGTGGAAATAAAATAGTATTAATGCATTTGAAAAAAAAAAAATTAAAATGCATCTAAAATAGAGACTAAAAGGAGACTACAGAATGTATCCATTAATACTACCCAGAAGTAATACTAGAGTAAAGAAAAATTACCACTAGATGCTAAAGAATAAAGAGGAGTCATTTTACATACTTCAGATACTGCTCCAGCAGTAAATGAGCAACAATTCTCTCCAGTTCCTCTCGAGGGTGCTTTGGTGGAGTAACTTCAGCCACTCTGAGTTTTGCTACACCTTTCCCAGACCACGCATCGATTAATTTCAGTGGGGTAAGTTTCTCACTCATATTTTCAGCTTGCTCAAGTATCTTGATGAGATCCCTGCAGTATCCTGTTATATCCATTTTCTCACATGCTACAAATAGACATGAAGCAATATTTCAACAGCAAGTTATTTATAGTGATTTAGATAGTGTTCAGATATACATTAGAACTACAGAATGCTTTGGGCTGGAAGGGATCTCCAGAGGTCATCTAGTCCAACCCCCTTACAGTCAGCAGGGACACCCTCCACTAGATCAGGGGCGGTCCAGTGTCCTCTTGAGCCTCACCAGGGATGGGGCCCTGACTACCTTCCTGGGCAACCTGTTCCCAGTGTTCCATTACCCTCATGGTGCAGAACCTCTTCCTAACATCCAAGCTAAATCCATTCTTCTCTCATTTGAAACCATTGCCCCTTACCCTATCACTACAGGCCTTTGTAAACAGTCTCCATGTTTTACTATGGAAAGACTGAAGAGCAAAGGAAAACTGAAGAACATAAGCAAGACATTTCTTTCCTCAAAACACAGACCAAACGAGACAGAAAAAAAAGGTATTAATTTCATTATACAAATTAGACTTGTCATAAATAATTATTTCAAGTATTCATCCATCCATATAGTCTATAAGGATCATGCTTCATGTATGATCAGATCATGGCACAGAATTACAGCAACTGCCTTCTCCAGTAGTAAGAATTAAGTACTGAAAAATTTAGCACTGATGCTTGGTTTCTTCAGACCCTCCCTCCATATCAAAAGGCCCTGAAGGTAAATCAGCAGTAAACAGAATATACTTCAACTATTTCATCACATGGCTCCTTTAAGTCTTCGGTATAAGCTAGTTCCATACTCTGCTCAACCTCTGATCCCAGCATAAATTTCAGCTAAGTCCCTTCTCTAACAAGAAGCTAACGAGGCTTTGTTACTGTGTGGTTTTGCAAAACACCTTTAATTAACTGTATAAAGAGAAAAGAATTTAAAATATCTTTGTTTTGTCTACTTCCCCTCCCCCCAAAAAATGTACAGGGAAGCAAAGTCTCATGAGCACAGCTCTGAAGACAGAGTTTCCCCCTAGTTCTTCACCTACTGATACCTGCATTATCCAAATGCCTCACATCAGATATGCAGTATGAGATGGCATTTCCACATCTTACAGGAATTCACCTGGTTTTCAAAGAAATTTAAGGTGGTTTAGTGTATCCAGGTAGAGATGCCCAAGCCCAACTTTTTGTCAGTGCTCTTTTCAGAGCTTTCAAAGCCTTTTATGGTGCATCCTTAGTTTAAACCACAGCTCTCACCTAGTGCAGATACACTCTGTGTCTTTAGAGAGTTAGAGCTTTCTGGATAGGTATCAAAAATTACAGTTAAAGCAGGCAATGATCACTAATTGAAGTGTGGTTTAAGTTGGCTACCCAGCACTGCTCAGGATGTTTGTGGGAAAGTAGCAGAAAAAATGATGTCCCAGAACCACATTCTACTGAGGACATCTTCCTTTACTGTGCATCAGGTCTTGTTTCAGCTCATTTCTTCAGTTCCCTCTACATTTGGCTCATATGCCATCCCTCTTAGGATCCCAACATTCTTCCAAAGTCAGAGCATACACTAGACAGACATTGTGCTGTTAGGGCTAACACACAGCAAAATCCTCAGCTGGTGTGCTCAGTTGTTCTACACAGCTGTCACACACAGTCCTGACAGAGCTATGTCCTAGAAGCATGCAGCACTTAAATCCTCAAAAGATTTTACCAAGCAAGTTGCAAGAGGCCATGTGCAAGAGCCTAGGTGTGAACAGTTTGTCATGCAGACAAACATAGGCTTCTTCACAAAACAAGGCTTTCATATCCAAAGAAATCCTGAAACAAAACCCAATACACCAGAACCTTTTTAAAACAGGTGAACAACCTCTCCCCCTTGCCCCACCTTCACTTTTGGAAACAAGTGAATGAGCCTAAAAAGATGAAGTGTTTGGCCATAGGCAAAAAGCCAAACCAGGAAGTATATTGCTAAACATCCTGAACTTGGCAACACTAAGCCACTGAAAATTGACATCTGTAGAAAATGTGTACCTGGAAACAGGTAGTATTACAGACTCTACAGAAGTTGCTCATAGTTTGTCCAGAGCAAGTTATCTCTAAGCCAACCGTCTGCATGTTCTCTGTCCTTGCTTATAAACCCACATACTCACAGTTCTCTGTACAGCAGTTATCACACATCCTGTTGCAGTTAGCACAATCCCATACTTCATCAAAATGACGGGCTATGAGGACCCGGCGACATCTGAAAGAGCAAGGAGAGACTACAGAACACTGGTGGCTAAAGTTGTGCTAAATATCATGAAAGGGGCAAAAGGAAAGGCCTTGGGTCAGGTCAGGTCTCAAAACAAGGATGGAGAAATAGCTCTGAAAAAATAAATCAGAAAACAAATATTGTCCCACAGTATTCTCTGTCAGTTACGCTGACACAGGAACAGTTTGGTTAAAGCAGAAAAGCAACAAGAACCTGCAGTTTCAATAGGGAAAAAAAAAAAAAATCACAGAATGAGTTGCCTTGGAAGGGACCTCTAAAGATAATCTAATCCAACCCCCCTGCATTAAGCAGGGATATCCTCAACTAGATCAAGTTGCTCAGAGGCCCATCAAGCCTGACCTTGAATGTCTCCAGGGATGGGGCCTCTACCACCTTCCAGAGTTCACAGAATGTTAGGGGTCGGAAGGGATCTTGTGAAAGACCATCCAGTCCAACTCCCATGCTTTGCTCTGAATGGGATCTGAAATCCAAACAGTGTTTTGTTGATATTTCACCTCAACACAGAACTTTATACTGAAGCAGACAAGCAGCACACCAACATTCAGTTGTGTGCAGGAGTACACAAAACTGACTCCCAACTTGACTGTTCCACCAGCAGAGTTTCTATCATATGCTGGGTGACTTTGCTTTGGTGTTGGTTTTGCATTTGAAAAATCACTCCCTAAATAAAACAATCTACGAAAAGTAACCTATTTAAAAACTAAGCAATAAGCCACCACAATAACTTACTTGCTCATATTCTGGCAGTAAGACACCATATCATACAGCTTCTCTTGCCCAACATTTTCCATCACTACCATTGAGCTGATTCTGAATATATCTCCAAAACCATAATATAAAATGCAGTCAGCTTTTTGGTCATCTCTACCTGTAATGCATTAAAATGAAATAAAAAAAAAAAAAAACGAACATGAAAAAAGCAGAGCATTTTCTGGTACAAATCCCACTCTCATCTACATGGACTTTCACAGCCCCTATATAGAGAGGGCCTGACTGTCACAGTGAATGAAGCATTACCTTAAGCCAATAGAATGCAGCCTAGAAACAAAACATATTTAGAACAGCCTTCTACAAGCAGAGAAGGAAGCAAACTGAAAAATACTATGCAACAAAGGGTTTGACTTTTTTAACAACTAAAGTAAAATATTAATGTCCTACTGAAATTCAGTGAGAACTCACCCTAACACCTTTTAGAAAATCTTAGCCAAATACACCTTGAAGCCCAAATCTGAATTAAAAGACACTATGAGCTTCAAATATCTTATCAGGTACTAATGGAAACAAATAGAGTAGAGAGTTTGGTATAATTTAACAAAATATTCTGTATAAAACCAGTTGTGTCTTCTGTAGCTTAACTTAGATCATCTCCTCCTTCCCATTCCATCCCTCCTAATGACCTGCTGATGGGTGCCTGTTGCTGTTTACAAGATTCAGAAACAGAAAAGGTCTAAAGCCCCTCAACTTTGTAAAAGGTTTAACATTAGGGAAAGGAATTACTTCACTTGAATGGGCAGTCAAGGGGAAAAAGGAAGGTTTCCTAAGATATGTGTAAGCAAATGAGCATCAGTGTTTAATTAATCCCTCCCCAGAAGAATCCCATTTAAACCAAGTCATAAAAAAGAAACACAGAAGTTTACTTTCATCATCCCAAGCTGATAAACATTGTGAAGCAATTATTTCAGCACCTCTACAGCCCTTGTCTCACCACTCACCTCAACATTTATACCTCCTGTTACCTCCAGCACTATCTACAAGTAACCAGGTCTCATGTAAGCAGATGCAAATTCCCACAAACTTCGTTGACTGTTGTGTTTCTTAGGCCAGCATTAAGGCAAATTTCTACCATACGGTCACAGTTAAAATCTGAATTCATTGTCCCCTGAGGTCCTTAAAGCTTTCCTCCACACAGATTCAAGTATTTGAAAAAGCAATCATGCACAAGGTCAAATAATCTCAAACCATCACAAAACACTTTTAGTCAGCCATATCAGGTACTTAGTGGTGTGACACTAATCCCTGCTCCAGACCCCCCACCCTGCTTGTATTTACGTGGCCATTGAAATCCATGCAGTGACTAGACATCACCTAGGGACAATCTGAGTGAATCACACATCCCAGTTGCTATGTTTCTGTAAAACATATCAAATCAATGCCATGTGATGGAATTATTCTGGTAAGCCACAGATGTCACAAAAAATCAAGTAATTTTAAAAACTGATGCTCAGTTACAGTGCAGTACAGAAGCCTGAGCTCATGAACGTAGTTTCTGTTTGTTCCGAGGCCTCTTTACAGAAGCAGAGTGGCATGAATCAGTTTGGAACTTGTCGCCAAGACACTTTGCACAAATAGCTGAAATGAAAGTACAAATTTCTTAGTTTACAGATGTAAATGGTGACTTTGCAAAAGCTATTTTCTACAATACCTGCACGACCACTCTCTTGGTAGTAGTTCTCCATTGATTTGCTCATAGAATGATGAATCACAAACCTCACATCGGGTTTATCAATTCCCATGCCAAAAGCAACAGTTGCCACTACAACCTGAAGAAAATGATTAAGAAACCATCAAGGTACCAAAACAGAGTCAAAATGAAAACAAGTCTATGAGGAGGGGAGATTTAGACTAGATATTACAAAGAAATTCTTTACAGTGCGGGTGGTGAAACACTGGAACAAGTTGCCCAGGGAGGTCATGAATGACTCTTCCCTGGAGGTGTTCAGTGCCAGACTGGAGGGGGCCTTGAGCAACCTGGTCTAGTGGAAAGTGTGCCTTGCCCGTGGCAGGTGGGCTGGGACTTGATCGTTTTTAAGGTCCCTCCCAACTTTAACCATTCTATGAATCTATAAAAAGTAGTATCTACTTAACCTGGATTTGATTTGCTGCCCATCCTTTATGAACTTTGGTCTTATATTTAGCATCCATGTTTGCATGGTAAGTCCCTGCCTTGATTCCCAGCTTCTGCAAACTCACAGTAACTTGCTCAGAATCCTTCTGAGAAAAGCAGTAAACAATTCCTGCACAGAAGTGAAAGATGCCTTATTACCTTCAAATAAATGTGTCTTCAAAAAAACACAAACAACCCCCAGTGCTTAAGAATAAATAAATAAACCTCAGTAAATAATCTGTGTCTTTTCAGTCTGCAGTATTGGTAGCCATGAAGGGAATTTCACTTACCAACTTTGACTTGTAGGCTAAAAAGAAAATATGGGTTTCAATCCACATGATCATGGAAGCATTCCATTAATGTTCAAGGAGAACAATGGTTATTAATACTTATCCAAAGGGCTGCTGTTCCTTATGACACCTCAACTCAGGTTTCAGATAAAGCTGCTTTTTGTCACTAGGCAGTCTGGGCTAAATCAAGGATTATACACACACAGCCACAGGATTTGTGATCATCTTAACACTGTCTGTACTTGGGAGTTATGCATCGAGGCCACCAAGTTCCACAGCAGAGCCAGGCCAGACTGCTGCTGCAGAGAACTGGGTTCCGTTGCCTTTGCAATATGGTTCTAACTTTTATTTGCTCTGCATCATTTGGGCACAAAGTCCAACTTTTATTGTTGTTTTCATCACAAAAATGCAGTTCAACCCACCATATCCATTTTGAGCACTAGATAATACATGAATCTTATGATCAAAAGATGAACAGGAAGTATTACAGACAGTACCTATCTTGACACACAGGTATCAACTAATGTACACATGACTTAAGGTATTTTTTGGAATCTTGTTTTAACAGTCTTTAAAAGTGTATTATTTTTATCTATGTGAAAGGTAACAACATTGTATCACATTAAAATACATTACAGTAAACTGCAAAGACATTCAAACATTGATGAATTCAAAGAATAATTATTCAAAATATAGATTTTTTAAAATGTATTCCTTCTAATGCTGGATGGTTAATGTATGGTGAAGGTAGAATTTCTCTGCAAATTTCAGGATCACTTGAAAACATCTCACTAACACTGAAGATTATTAAAAATATCATGCCCTTTTAATTTTTTTTTACCTGAGAGTCCTTTGTATCTGCCATTAATGAGCTTAACTATGTCCTCAATGAAATCTTCATTATTTGAAGGCTTATGTCGAACCTCAAAAATATAATAAACACAAGTTGGAGAGTTCAAGCGAGCACACAGTTGGTCAGACCACCCTCTTCCCACTACAATAAACACAACTATTCTACCATTTAACCAGAACTACCAGACTCTTTTTGAGTAGGCCAGTTACACCTTAAAAAGAATTGCCCAAGTTTCCCATCAAGAACAATAAAAGCATCTGTAGTCAAACTTAACATACAGGACAACACAGCCATTCACAACTTTCTGAAACCATATGTCATATTTTCCAACAACCTGGAAGCAGTCTGAAGCTGTTACCTACTTCTCCCTTGTAGACAGTCCTACCTGCTAAGCCCTGCTCACAGACAGAACCACCCAAGTTTCTTTGCAGATGGCAAGAAGTTCAGCAAGATGGAGTCATGTAAGAACACCACCAATCAGTTGAAAAGCTACTTATTAAAATGTACAACTGAAAATCCACTCTAAATTTTATCAGTTGTAACTTACAGAATGAAACATGAATGCAGTGCAGCCAAATGAACAGGTACTAACACATACCTCGTAGTAAAGATTGGGCCGGTTGAATGATGCAGTAAAGGTAATGCACTTCTGAACATGCAAAATTTTCTGAGCATCCTTCAAAACATGATTTGTGGCAGTTGCTGTCAATCCAATCAAGGGAGCATTGGGAAACTGTCTTTTCAAGATACCAAGAGATTTGTAGTCTAAACAAGAAAACAAAATGGACAAAGAGAAAGGTTACTCATAGCATAGCTCCAGAGTTAGAAGATATTAATGTAGATAGTATTCGGTGGGGTAATATCGCAACAGAAATTATAACTGACCTATTTACTACAGGATTGATTGATACATTGCAATTATTTATCAAAATAGATGCTTTGTCTTCTAATTGAATTTTACAGTAGTAGCCACAATTCAGAAGGCAAGACACATTGAAAGAGAAGTTCTTAAAAAGTTAGAAAAAACCAAGCAGCACGGCAATAATCAACATTCAGGTTCTTCTGCGAGCTCATTTTCACAAGCAGTCCTTCAGTAGATGCAGCTTTGCTAACAAAGCAGTAACGTGGGATTGGGGTACATAGACCAGACTATACTAAGGGAGGATTTTAAAGGCTCAGTGCTGCCTTGGCACAGAAATGCAGCCAGAAGTATTCTACATTGCCTATTTAACTGTCATGGCTCAGACACTACTGTTAACTAAACCGCAATGGTTAACTTTGCAGTCAAGATTCAAATCGTGTTTTCTTTCAAAGCCAGAGTAACTAATGAGCAAGTCTTCTACAACTGACAAGATAGGAAACAAACTAAAGCACACTTCATTTCCCTGCAAGTCGAAGGCATTTGTTTCAATACGCTTAAGAAGCAATTAAGAACATTTTGTAAATTCATGAGATAGGTTTACCTCTGTCACACAGAGCATCAGGGAGCAGTGTACACAGTGACACTTTTTCATGTAGCAATAAATATGACCAGAAACTTTTGTTTCATTAAAATCCAATTAAACTGACTTAGGAGTTTTTTTTCAGAATACTGACAGCAACATGTACATGGAAATCACCCTCATTTGCATAAGTTTAGCTCCTGGAGAAGGATATAGTAATTTGGGAAGGAAATTTTAACTCCTTGAGCTACCGCAGGTATCTGCCATACACCAAGTATTTACTTAACAGATGAAGGGAGCACCTAGCTTGATCTCAGGCCTAACTCATGATTTGTTGATGCCTGAATAACTGTAAGCTGGATTTTTAATAAGCATACCAGGCCTGAAGTCGTGACCCCATTGACTACAGCAATGGACCTCATCTACAGCAATGCGAGCGAGACAGCCTGCTTGGTAAGCTTTCTCTAGCTTGGACATGAACATTTTGCTTTTTGCAATCTTCTCTGGGGTCACATAAATGAGCTTCAGCTGGGAATTTCTGTCTAGCATTTCGGTGTGAACCCACTTCACATGTTCCTGTTGAAAACAAAAGGAGAAATCAGGGGCTCACTGAAGTTGCTTAGCACTAAGATTCTTACAATGTTATTAACAAGTCATAAAGGTAATTAACAGAAACTGATAAACTGTTACACAGTATTTACCACTACTACAACTTCTTGCAGGTGACAAAATGTTCATTTTAATACTTGCAAAATCTTTCACAGAACCTTGAAAAAACAAATATCTGTCATTGTTTCATCATACAACATCAGAATTTTCCCAACAAATTATAATGTACCAAAGGTGCCTGTGGTACTCCAAGTACACACAGTTATAGTCTTTAATACAGAGTTTTCAAAGCACATTCTCTCAAAGACAGCTCCAAGTCTGGCACATTGCATCAAGTCCCTGACTTTCTAAACCCAGTGTCATGTGCAGTTTAATGACCATGGCCTTCTGATAGTCAGGAAAAATGTATTTCACTGTGCAAGGCAATTCACTAGTAACAGACTGGGAAATAAGTCGTTTCTTGGCTTCTGGATCCATCACAGCTTACCATTCTAAAGTAATATAGATACTTTAATGCAAAAGCCTACATTGCTCAAGGTGTTACTAGTGGACAAAAACTGCCCACTCCCATCTTCTCTTAAATCTCCAAATTGAGTTAAACCCCACAATACACAGCAGCCAAAAGGTACTTCACATCCTCTAAAGAGCCACATGAAATCGATTTCATTCCATGAAAGANAATACACAGCAGCCAAAAGGTACTTCACATCCTCTAAAGAGCCACATGAAATCGATTTCATTCCATGAAAGATGTGGTTTACATGTGTTCTTGTCATTAAAAGGAGAACATAAGATACTTATTGCCATTACCCACATGGCATTACCAGTTACAACTGTGCCACT